>ML809678.1:110670-128925 GCA_009831015.1 Picea engelmannii | reverse complement strand
TCAATCATGTTATATAATATTTTATATATTAATTATCTAATATATATTTTATTTTACATATATATTTTAAATATACATACCATTTTATATATAAATCATTGTATATAATATTTTATATATTAATGATCTAATATATATAATATCTTATATTAAAGATCTAAGATATATTTTGTTTTATGTATCAATCATGATGATGATGATGATGATTAACGTCTACTAAGATCAAATTGGTCTATTGGACCTTAAGAGAGTAATTGATTACTTGTGATTCTTTAAAATTTTGTTTTTGTGCTCGAAAAGAATTAAGAGAATCTTAATCCAAATACACATATCAAATTCATTTAAGCTATTTTGTCCATAATTATTATGTGACAGGATTGGGATTCAAAGGAAAATACAAACTCAAAATGTTTACACAACTCCAACATTAAAAACGTTATAACCTTGAGACGGAATGTTCCTCAGACAAAAAATGAACTTAATTCAACTTGCAGATTTATGTTTTTTTTTTTTAAATCTTCCATTTGATAGAGAGTTTGGAAATTGGGAGCATGAGCATGTACGGATAGCCTAGAGTCATGTTCCCATATTTAATGATCAAATTAAGTCATTACATGAATTAAAAAAATCTTAAGAAGCAAATCAAAACCACCCACGAGCACAAGCGTGCACCATCGCACGTAAATATATGCTTCTTGTCATTGAATTGTAATTATCTATTTCGTTGTATTCATATTGGAAGAAGAAAAACTGTTTGGAACAACCATTTCCAGTTTTTTAACATATCATGGTATTTAAACAATTTAGGCTTGTAGAGAAAATAGTATATGTGACATGTATCAGTTTAGGAATTTTTATGCAAAGTTTACCCTTTGATTGCCATCCCAATAAAATTAATATGTCAGTAGCCTTTTCACGAGCAGAAGAGCCACCAGGACCGACAGCTCCAATTCAAGTTTCTAGTGGTTCCACGGCTTTTTGACGTTACAATTTTTTTATAATATTTATAATTAACGTTATAAAGTTAAATAACATTATGTAAGTTTATTTAACCATATATTATTTCATTTTTTTTGGCATTCATTATCAAAATGGTGAATTGATTTAAAATAACCAAATAATTTTAAGTGAATTTGCATGTTTTTAATGATTGAAATTGTAAATATATACTTTCTCATTAAAAATTTTTATACAATAACAAAAATTAAATATTCTTATAACATATCATTTAAATCAAACTATATTATACATTAGAAAATATTAATTGTTTATATTATATATGTTTTAATTATAGAAAATAATTGATTGATTTTTCAATACTAGATTACATAATATATTTATTTTTTTGTATAATGATAAAAATTAATAATTTTATATACAATAACAAAAATTGAATATTCTTATAACATATGATTTGTAACATCCCGCTTTGGCGCACTGACAAAACTTATTCTTTGAGGACACTTGCTCACAAGTGATCTGGATTTTTATGATGATGAACCACTTAACCTTGATGATGATGCGTTATGATTGATGACAGGATGTTTTACTATTGCTGTATACGGGTGCTATTGACTTAGTTTATTTGAGTGTGCAGGGTTTTTGACCTGGAGGATGCCGAGGCATCGACGGAACCCTTGGACTCCGGATTGAGTCAGGGAGTGTGATATTGAGCTGATTTATTTACCATGATATTTATTGATTTGATGATATGTTGTTGACATGTTCTGACATGATGGTTGATGATGCAGGCTGACGATAGCTTGCCGACCAGACTCACATATGGAGTAAAGGGGCCACACACGAGTTCCAGAGAGATTGAGGGAGAGGTGTGGACAACAGCCCTGGCACAGCCTACTAGCACTCTCGTCGTGGCTCGAACTATAGGTTAACGATTACCTAGTTCGAGAGGATTCGCGATGCCATGAGGGCAGACTGAGACAGTCGCTCACGATTATTCTAAGGGGCGCGCAATAAGGCGGGGGCCTTATTCCTTAGAGCCCTTAGTCTCCCACAAGTTCACCCGACGGAGTGTTGAATCCAGGGGTTATAGATGTCTACCAATCCGTCAAGTCAGCGAGTGGCACCCTTGGAGCACGTGGTGCATCCTGAAGGGCACGTCACGCAACAGAAGCAAACGAGGCGAGTGGCACCCTTGGAGAACGTAGTGCGTCCTGAAGGGCACGTCGCATGGAAGATGATGATGAGACAACCTAGATGACCCTAAGACCTTAACGCCTGATAAAATTCTTAAAACGACTCCCCTAATTAAATTGTCGCCCTGTTCAAATCAAAACCTAAATCAAAACATATCTAAGATAAATTTGACAAGCCCTAAGAAAAGATCCTACAAAAATAAAGCTAGGGCGTAAACTAAAACCCTCCTAGGTGTTAATTAAAGTCTTCTTAAAAGTAAAGGGGGTAAAGTAATGAGGGAAATAAATTAAGCGAAACCCATGGCTTTTAAATGATAAAGAAGAAATAAAATTTATTAAAGTGGGGGAGTATAAAAGCTAGGAATTTAAAAATATATATTGAAAAGATTAAAAACCGCATTTATCTTTTTGGTTTAAAAATAAAAGTAACAAGAGAGAATTAATTAATAGAATTAAAGAAACTAGAAATAAAGGAAACTTAATAGTGGAAAGTAGGGGACATAGGGTAAAAAGAAAAAAGGAATCAACATTTACGAGTTACTAAAAATCAGCAACTTTGTTTTAGGAAAGTTATTAAAAGCATGAGAGGGGATCTAGGAACCCTAGGAGTAATTTAAGGAGCGATTTTTGGGGGAGTGAGGGAATTGAGTCTTTTAATTATTAAAAAGAAATTAATTTTTGGAGAACCATAGGGATGAGTGACACTTGGACGGCAGAGAATGTTCTGAGGTTTGTCATTAAAAATTAATTAAATAATGATTTAGGAAAGTAGGTGGGTCTCAAATTTTCTATAAAAGAAGGGGAAAAGAGGGAAGAGGGGAGGAATGGTTAGCGTAACGTTACGCTGCCGAATTGTGGCTTGACGGATTGCTTGTGAGGGGTTGGGTTTATCTCAGCTGTGTTAGAGTGGTAGCTCAGCCGTGGAGGTGATCTGAGAAGCTAGTCTTATCTCTGGTTCTTGTGTGGCCCCTTTGCCGCTCGGGGGGATAAGGGGGAAGCAGAGTACCCCTAGCGTTTGGTTGGGAGGTACCGATGAGCCTTCTGCGGTCAGCGATCGGGAGCGGCAAGGAGCGCGGGACACGGCACGGAGCGCGGGACGTCTTCCGACTCGGGCGTAAGGCAACGGTATGATTTTAATCGGTGAAGTAGAAAGCATTTTTATATTCGGAAAATTTAATGTTATTGATGTTGTATATTCCCTTTTGTTCATCACTCTGACTGTGTAAAAGCATTCTGCTATAATTCTGGACTCTGCAATTTAAATTATGGCGCGGGAATGTGTAATTTTTAATATTTCTGTTATATCCTTTTATTCAACATCCTGGACTGTATATAATGATTGCTGTCATAATTTAGGGTTGTGTATTGTGTGACTGAAACACCTTGTCGGCAATGTCGTTCAGCCAAATGTTATTGTGTGTTGATGGTGGGCGTTTTTCCTTTTCACCTTGCTGGAGAATTCGTTCTACCACTGTTATGGGGCGCACTTATATACGGTATTATTGGGCGTTTACCACTGGTATGGGGTCTACGTTGATGGTAATGTGTTGATGGTAATGCAAATCGAATGGCAAATCTGAGTACAAATCTGCAATCTCGTTACATTTCGTTGTTATTGGGGGTCTGCGTGTTAATGGTTATTGCAAGTCAAATTGCTTTCTGAATGAAATCTGAATCTCTTTACTCTTTGTTTGATTCATCGGGTCTGCGTTATCCTCCAGACTAAGCCTTTTTATTCTTCATTTCTGTGTATCGGGGTCTACGTTCTCTTCCAGACTGAGCATATTATCTTTCATTTTTTTTTCCCTCTCTATTGGGTCTGCATTTACCATCCTTGTTGCCTGTTCTGAGCGCCTCACCCAAGGCGACCTGAGTCCAACTGTCACTGGGCGCATTTCTCGGCGAGAACCATCATGACATTCAGTCGCCCTTTTATCATTTACGGTCCTATGTTTAACGAAATCATATTGTTATTTATTTGTTGATTACTTGGTAGTTATTGATTGTTAAACTGCAATGCTGAACCAGTTGCTTATTAATTATTTACTTGTTGCGTTTGGGTTGTGTTTTTTTTTACTGTCATTGCGTTTTTGGTTGCATTTGGGTTGCATTGTTACTGTCACTGCGATTTCCCTTGATTCATGGCGTAGTATGAGTAACTCTCACTCCCATGACTGCGCTTCCCTTCACGACCGCTCAGCACGCTGGGATCAAATCCGATTGTGGCACCGTCGGATCAATTGTGACAAGAGAATTCACAGAAGCGCAGAGCCCCGGTTGCAATTTCATTTTTGTTGTTTTACAGTCAACCATTTGCGTTTTCTCAGTCCGTGTAGGGTTCCTTCATAATCGGAGCATGCTTAATACTATGGCTCTGTTATCGTCCCTGAGCTGGTTTTTAATATTCTCGTTTAACATCATGGTGGACATCATCGTTTAATTTTATGGTTAATAGGGCTACCTTAATATTCGGGTTAATATTTTCGTTTGATTACTATGGGTCCATTATCGATCCAATGCTGGGTTTTATATTGTCGCTTCAATATTAGGGTATTAATAACTTCATTTAATAAAATGGTTTTAATGGGGCTGTCTAAATTTTCTGGTTGCAACATTATTAATTTAATATTATGGTTCTATAGTCATTGGTTGTAAATTATGGTTCATTTCTTGTTTTTAATATTATGGTTTAAAATGAGCATGGTAGATATCCTTAACTAATTGTGATCTTTAATTATGGACATTGGTAATATTGAATAGATTGTCTTTTCCCATTTGTGCCCTTTTTAATTATTGGCATTTTAAATTTTAATATTATAGATTGCCATCTTTAAATTAGGATGCATATGGTTATTTTTCAAATAGGTGTTCCTATAATTATGATGGTATTTCTATACATTGACATCTTTAATGAAGTGTTATCTTTAATTCTTGTCATTATTAATATTGATAGTTGGTCAGTCCCAAATATTTCCCTTTCTAAGTATTGTCATGTTAAAATTTTAGTAATTTATAAACTGGCATTTTTAAATTAGGACGTAATTTGTTATTTTAAATTGATGTTACCAATAACTGTGATGTTAATTTTTACTGCATTATCATTGAACCTTATGATCATTGATGACATCGCATTGAGATCTCCTCCTAGTTATCTGAAGGTTCTATCTTGTAAGGTCATTATAATTTGGTGGCGGTAGCATATAAGGGGTAGTATAATTTTAAAATCATAGTCAGGATATGTAATATAAATGGAAGATGTTTATTATTTCATGGCAGTGTTATTGTAACTTTCTGTTATTAATAAATAATTACGGTATAATAATCTTGATTAAGTACAATAGGATTTCTGAGTCTGTAATGAGAGTGTTGGTTCTTGTAGACTAAGTTGTACTTGGTTGATAAACCCTCCGGGCCTTGGGACAGTTGTCGGGTGGGATGTAGACACCCCCCCTGGTATCCCTAGGAGACATGTATGTGTGTGTGATTTATTTTTCTGTGTAAAGAATCCAGTGTCGTATCAAGAGTCTCGAGCCCTTTAAAGACAGGGTTCCACTCTTGCGACACACCTGACGAAGTTTATTAGTTTCTGCCTGAGCAGTCGGCCAGGAGCCTGTCTAATCTTTTTTCGAGAAGACATAAGACTAAAATCCCTACTTTTCTGTGCAGAAATAGTAAACTCTATTGTTGGATTCTTCCATCTATGACTGTGTTGTACTTAACACCTGGTGTCGTTTTCTTCCTACAACTGCTAGTTGTATGCCTTATGTCTAGGGGCGTTTATTGCTTGATGTCATTGTGATTGTCGGGGTCGTCTTATTGTGTTCGTCTTGCTGGGATCTTGTTCTAGGTCGGGTTACTAGTTTCTGCCTGAGCAGTTGGCCAGGAGCCTGTCTAATCTTCTTTAGAGAAGACATAAGACTAAACGCCCTGCTTTCCTTTGCAGAAATAGTAACCCTAACACCCTGGATTCTTCCCTCTATGTCCTTACTGTGCACCCCAGTATGTCTTAATGTTTGTGCTGTGTGTCGTCTGCCTATGGTCGTATTTGTTGTAGTTTCTTGTTGAGTGCCTTCGGTCTTCTTGTGCTAAACTTTGTGGTCGCGTCTTGTTGGTAGTCGAGTGGCGTCGTACAGTTAAGTGTGTTGTTACTTCTACACGCGCGTACACACCTTAAAGAAAAAAAAAAAATTGCACCTATTACTAGAATGGTTTTCATAACGAGGAGGTCGTTACATATGGTATCAGAGCGGGTTCGACCCGCGACTTGGGATTCGCTACGGGTTTCGTTGACATGATTATGTTTGATTATTTTTTCACTGATCGAGTTGATTGTGTGTGTGCAGACGATGGGGTGGTAGGGGAGGAGGCGTGACGCCTCCAGCAGCATCCACACCTGAGGGTTCTAACCCCCAGGGAGGCGAACAGGTCCTTGGACAGGAGCAAATCGTAGTTGTCGATGTTGGGGGGATGATGATATCTTTCCATTGCATGTCTGAGGCGCTGATCAGCAGATTGGATAGAGATGAGGCCAGGGCGCCGACACTTGCTGAGGTTCCACCGCGCACACCAGCCGTTACTGGTAGCATTCACCGTGAACTCGAGAAGGTGAAATTTCCCGAGTTCTTTGGTGCCCTGGACGGCGCAGCGGTCGAGGCATGGTTGGAGAATATGGCGATGTGCTTCGCACTTCGCGATTATACCTCCAACATGAAGGTCCGCATGGCGGTTTTTCAACTGAAGGGGAGCACTCTTCTATGGTGGAAGACGCTCCTACCACAGCTGAACATGGTCGTCGAAGACGTGCCATGGGAACTGTTCGAGGAACGGTTCCGGGAGAGGTATCTTTCAGAGGAATTCATTGAGCGTCAGCTCAATGAGTTCAACGCATTATGACAGGGAGGTCGTACAGTGCCCGAGTACGAGACACATTTCATGGAGTTGCTCCGGTATGCTCTGCATCTGAACACTGAGAAGCTCAAGGTCAACAGGTTCGTGTTTTGCCTTAACGACAGCCTACGTGCAAAGGTTAGGATTCTGATGCCTCAAACCTTGCACGACGCTGTCCAAAAGGCCCTCATAGCAGAGGCAGAGCTTATCAACGGGGTTCTGACCAGGACTCCATCGAGACCAGCAGGGCAGGGTTCCGCTGGTACACCGCAGCATCAGACACCGGCGAGACCTATGCTGGGATATCGTGGCTTCAAGAGGGGATCCACGCTCACTACACCTCGACGACCGCCGCCTCAGCAGCGGACACCTTACCGAGTACCACAGCAGCAGCAGCAGCGTCACCCGCAGCAACAGCATTTTAGACCTGTTCAGCAGAACAGACCAGGTTTCCAGGCCAGTGGGTCGTCATCCTCTACTTCGGGTACCAAGACTACTGGGCCGAAGAAGGGGTGTTGGACGTGTGGGGAGCCACACTACCAGCGCGACTATCCTGTGGAGAGGACCAGAGCATCCGGATCAGCCGGACCTACTATAGTGGGAGATATGGGCAAGGCCCATCGGATTCATGCAGCGGTGAATAACCGCTAGGAAGAGCACCAGTCGACTATGCTCGAGACGACAGGTACTGTCGCTGACCAGACCCTTAGTATTTTGATAGACCCAGATGCTACTGAGAGTTTTATTTCTAGTGCAGCACTGAAAAGGATTAAGGTAAAGGCAGTCGAACATGATGAGTTTAGCTTTGTAGAGATGGCTTCTGGAGCCAAACAAAAGGTTGGAGGAAAGGTTACGGGCTGCGCCCTTAACCTGGGAGAGTTCGTCACGAGGGTCAACCTGTATGTCATGATATTAGGGTCTTATGACGTTGTGATTGGTATGGATTGGTTGGAATCGCATGAGGCGATACTCAACTGCAAGACGAAACGGTTGAGCTTGATCGATGATGAAGGATAGAGATGGGTAATTGTAGGACGGAACCAGGGAGTATCCCTGAGGTTCATCTCTTCCTTACAGTTAAGGAAGAGTATGCACAAGGGGTGCAAGATTTATGCAATCCTTGCGCTAAACGAAAAAGGGAGTAGTTGAAGGTCTAGAACACCTTCCGGTGGTGAAGGAGTTTGCGGACGTATTTCCAGAGGAGTTGCCTGGGATGCCGCCAGAAAGAGAATTGGAGTTTAATATAGACCTGAAACTGGGGACCGAACCGATAGCAAGAACGCCTTATCGGATGTCGAACCCGGAGTTGCAAGAGTTAAAAATGAAACTGAAGGAGTTGTTGGACCTGGGACTGATACATCCTAGTGTGTCACCGTGGGGTGCACCCGTTATTTTCATTCGGAAGAAGGACGGATCATGGAGGCTTTGCATTGACTATCGTCAACTAAACAAGGCTACGATCAAGAATCAATACCCCTTACCAAGAATTGACGATTTGTTCGATTAGATGAAGGGTGTGACGGTGTTCTCCAAGATCGATTTGCGATCAGGGTATCACCAGTTACGGATCAAGGAGGATGACGTCCCTAAGACCGCCTTTAAGACGAGATTTGGACATTACGAATTTACTATTTTACTGTTTGGACTGACAAACACCCCAGGGGTATTTATGAGCTTGATGAACGGGGTGTTCCGCGAGTACTTGGACAAGTTCATCCAAGTATTCATTGACGATATTTTGATCTACTCTCGGATGACGGAGGAGCATGACGAGCACTTGTTCTTGGTACTACAGTGTTTGCGAGAGCACAAATTGTATGGGAAGTTGTCCAAATGCTCTTTTTATCAATCGAGGATTCACTACTTAGGGCATGTTATCTCTAGCGAAGGTATCGCCGTGGATCCAGCCAAGGTTGAGGCTATTATGGAATGGCCTGCGCCGATGAATGTCACAGAAGTGCATAGTTTTATGGGTTTAGAAGGATACTATCGACAGTTTGTCAAAGGATTTTCAAGGATAGCAAATCCGATCATGAAATTGCAGAAGAAAAACAAGAAGTTTGTTTGGACAGAGAAATGCGCAGAAGCATTTCAGAGGCTTAAGGAGTTGTTGACGACCACGCTGATACTAAAAGTCCCTAACATGGATGCAGACTTATTAGTATGCACTGACGCATCCAAGGAAGGTTTAGGTGGAGTCTTGATGCAAGACGGATGAGTGATTGCTTACATTTCAAGAAAACTGAGAAGGCATGAGCAGAATTACGCAACGCACGATTTGGATTTATTAGCCATAGTGTATGCCTTAAAGGTATGGAGACATTACCTTGTTGGATGAAAATTTGAATTAAAGACTGATCATTTTGGATTACAACACATTTTTACACAAAGTGACCTGAACGCACGACAACGGCGTTGGTCGGAATTGCATAGCGAGTACGACTTCGAGATTACTTACATAAAGGGAACAGTGAACCGAGTGGCAGATGCTTTGAGTCGGAGGCCACGCATCTTTTCGGTGTTGCCTCTTCAAACGAATCTACGTGAGAATATTCTCACTTTACAGCGTGATGATGACTGGTACAAAGAAGTCGAGGATTTTATCGGACAAAACACTATGATGGTACCACGATTTGAGGGATATTCTTTTGATAGCGATGGTTTATTGAGGATTAGAGGTCGGATTTACGTACCACCAAATGACGAATTGAGGATGTTGATCCTGAGTGAGGCTCATAGAGCAGTTTACATGGCTCACCCAGGAGTCACGAAGATGAGGGCAGACCTTAAACCCTTGTTCTTCTGGAAAGGAATGAAGGCCGACATAGTCAAATTTGTGGCTAGATGTCTTGAGTGTCAGCAGGTAAAGGCTGAACAGAGACACCCGACGGGATTACTTCAACCACATGCCATTCCAAATTCGAAATGGGAAGTCATTTTGATGGATTTTATTGTTGGATTGCCATTGACGGCAAGGAGACATGACTCGATTTTTGTAGTAGTAGACACTCTGACAAAGAGTGCTCACTTTATTCCAGTGTGTACGACGTATCAGGCACCTGACATAGCGAGAGTTTTCATCAATGAGATTGTGAGGTTGCATGGCATGCCTAAGAAGATCATATCCGATCGAGGATCGGTGTTTACCGAACGGTTTTGGACAAGTTTCCAAGAGGCCTTGGGAACCCAACTTAATTTTAGTACTGCGTATCACCCAGAGATGGATGGACAGACAGAACGTACAAACCAAACCTTGGAAGACATGTTTCGCATGTACGTGATGGACCAACAAAAACGTTGGGAGGAATTCTTGCCTCTAGTAGAGTTCGCTTACAACAACAATTACCAGAGCACCATTAAGATGGCGCATTTTGAGTTTCTTTATGGGCGACCGTGTCGGACACCCTTGAGTTGGGATCGGCTTGAGGATAGGGTCCTTGTGGGACCAGAAGTGATCCAAGAAATGGAAGAGTGGATGCAAACCATACGACAAAGGATAAAAGAAGCGCAGGATCAATAGAAGAGTTATGCCAATGCGCACCGAGTCGACCGTAGTTATGAGGTCGGCGATCGAGTCTTCTTGCGGGTAAAACCGCATAAGAGTTCGATCAAGTTTGGAAAGGGAGCTAAACTCTCTCCTAGGTTCATGGGACCTTTCGAGATCATGGAGAGAAAGGGGCCCGTGGCCTATCGACTAGCCTTGCCTAATTCTTTGAGGCGTATGCACGATGTTTTTCATGTATCAGTTTTGAGACATTATATTAGTGATCCTACACATGTGATTGACATGAGTTCCTTGCAGGTATCAGACGAGGGAGCGCTCACGACTAAGCCAGTCCACATTTTAGATCATCGCGTTCGGCCATTACGGCGTCGAACGGTAGAATAGGTCAAGGTCAAGTGGGACAGTTATAGTCTGCACTCAGTGACCTGGGAGGACGCATATGATATGCGCCAGCAGTTTCCATTTTTGTTTGATAGATAGACTTATGATACTGTGGTACTTATGATATTGTGTTACATTTATTTCATCATTTATACTGAGAAACTTTGGTATGAAGTTTAGACCAAGAGGGGGTGTATGTAACATCCCGCTCTGGCGCACTGACAAAAGTTATTCTTTGAGGACACTTGCTCGCAAGTGATCTGGATTTTTATGATGATGAACCACTTAACCTTGATGATGATGTGTTATGATTGATGACATGATGTTTTACTATTGCTATATACGGGTTCTATTGACTCAGTTTATTTGAGTTTGCAGGGTTTTTGACCTGGAGGATGCCGAGGCATCGACGAAACCCTTGGACTCCGGATTGAGTCAGGGAGTGTGATATTGAGTTGATTTATTTACCATGATATTTATTGATTTGATGATATGTTGTTGACATGTTCTGACATGATGGTTGACGATGCAGGCTGACAATAGCTTGCCGACCAGACTCACATATGGAGTAAAGGGGCCACACATGAGTTCCAGAGAGATTGAGGGAGAGGTGTGGACAACAGCCCTGCCACAGCCTACTAGAACTCCCACCGTGGCTCGAACTGTAGGTTAACGATTACCTAGTTCTAGAGGATCCGTGATGATGTGAGGGCAGACTGAGACAGTCGCTCACGATGATTCTAAGGGGCACGCAATAAGGCGGGGGCCTTATTCCTTAGAGCCCTTAGTCTCCCACAAGTTCACCTAGAGGAGTGTTGACTCCAGGGGTTATAGATGTCTACCAATCTGTCAAGTCAGCAAGTGGCACCCTTGGAGCACGTGGTGCATCCTGAAGGGCACGTCATGGAACAGAAGCAAACGAGGCGAGTGGCACCCTTGGAGCACGTAGTGCATCCTGAATGGCATGTCGCATGGATGATGATGATGAGACAACCTAGATGACCCTAATACCTTAACGCCTGATAAAATTCTTAAAATGACTCCCCTAATTAAATTGTCGCCCTGTTCAAATCAAAACCTAGATCAAAACATCTCTCAGATAAATTTGACAAGCCCTAAGAAAAGATCCTACAAAAATAAAGCTAGGGCGTAAACTAAAACCCTCCTAGGTGTTAATTAAAGTCTTCTTAAAAGTAAAGGGGGTAAAGTAATGAGGGAAATAAATTAAGAGAAACCCATGGATTTTAAATGATAAAGAAGAAATAAAATTTATTAAAGTGGGGGAGTATAAAAGCTAGGAATTAAAAAAAATATATTGAAAAGATTAAAAACCACATTTATCTTTTTGGTTTAAAAATAAAAATAACAAGAGAGAATTAATTGATAGAATTAAAGAAACTAGAAATAAAGGAAACTTAATAATGGAAAGTAGGGGACATAGGGTAAAAAGAAAAAAGGAATCAACATTTTGGAGTTACTAAAAATCAACAACTTTGTTTTAGGAAAGTTATTAAAAGCATGAGAGGGGATCTAGGAACTCTAGGAGTAATTTAAGGAGCGATTTTTTGGGGAGTGAGGGAATTGAGTCTTTTAATTATTAAAAAGAAATTAATTTTTGGAGAACCATAGGGATGAGTGACACTTGGATGGCAGAGAATGTTCTGAGGTTTGTCATTAAAAATTAATTAAATAATGATTTAGGAAAGTAGGTGGGTCTCAAAATTTCTATAAAAGAAGGGGAAAAGAGGGAAGAGGGGAGGAACGGTTAGCGTAACGTTACACTGTCGAATTGTGGCTTGACGGATTGCTTGTGAGGGGTTGGGTTTATCTCAGCTGTGTTGGAGTGGTAGCTCAGCCATGGAGGCAAGTTGAGAAACTAGTCTTATCTCTGGTTCTTGTGTGGCCCCTTTGCAGCTCGGGGGGCTAAGGGGGAAGCAGAGTATCCCTAGCGTTTGGCTGGGAGGTAACAGTGAGCCTTCTACGGTCGGAAAGCGGGAGCGGCAAGGAGCACGGGACACGACATGGAGCGCGGGACATCTTCCGACTCGGGCATAAGGCAACGGTATGATTTTAATCGGTGAAGTAGAAAGCATTTTTATATTCGGAAAATTTAATGTTATTGATGTTGTATATTCCCCTTTCTTCATCGCTCTGACTGTGTAAAAGCATTCTGTTATAATTCTAGACTGTGCAATTTAAATGATGGCGCGAGAATGTGTAATTTTTAATATTGATGTTATATCCTTTTATTCAATGTCCTGGACTGTATATAATGATTGTTGTCATAATTTAGGGCTGTGTATTGTGTGACTGAAACACCTTGTCAGCAATGTTGTTCAACCAAATGTTATTGTGTGTTGATGGTGGGCGTTTTTCCTTTTTATCTTGATGGGGCATTCGTTCTACCACTGTTATGGGGTGCACTTATATACGGTATTATTGGGCATTTGCCACTGGTATGGGGTCTGCGTTGATGGTAATGTGTTGATGGTAATGCAAATAGAATGGCAAATCTAATTACAAATCTGCAATCTTGTTACATTTCGTTGTTATTGGGGGTCTGCGTGTTAATGGTTATTGCAAGTCGAATTGCTTTCTGAATGAAATCTGAATCTATTTACTCTTCGTTTGATTCATCGGGTCTGCGTTCTCCTCCAGACTGAGCCTCTTTATTCTTCATTTCTGTGTATCGGGGTCTGCGTTCTCTTCCAGACCGAGCGTATTACCTTTTGTTTTTTTTTTCCTCTCTATTGGGTCTGCGTTTACCATCCTTGTTGCCTGTTCTGAGCGCCTCACCCAAGGCTACCTGAGTCCAACTGTCACTGGGCGCATTTCTCGACGAGAACCATCATGACGTTCAGTCGCCCTTTTATCATTTACGGTCCTATGTTTAACGGAATCATATTGTTATTTATTTGTTGATTACTTGGTAGTTATTGATTGTTAAAATACAATGCTAAACTAGTTGCTTATTGATTATTTACTTGCTGCATTTGGGTTGCATTTTTTTTTACTGTCATTGCGTTTTTGGTTGCGTTTGGGTTGCATTGTTACTGTCACTGTGATTTCCCTTGATTTGTGGCATATTATGGGTAACTCTCACTCCCCTAACTGCGCTTCCCTTCACAACCGCTCAGCACGTCGGGATCAAATCCGATTGTGGCGGCGTCGGACCAATCGTGACAAGAGAATTCACAAAAGTGCAGAGCCCTGGTTGCAATTTCGTTTTTGTTGTTTTACAGTCAACCATTTGCGTTTTCTCAGTCCGTGTAGGGTTCCTTCATAATCGGGGCATGCTTAATACTATGGCTCTGTTATCGTCCCTGAGATGGTTTTTAATATTCTCGTTTAACATCATGGTGGACATCATCGTTTAATTTTATGGTTAATAGGGCTACCTTAATATTCGGGTTAATATTTTCATTTGATTACTATGGGTCCATTATCGATCCAATGTTGGGTTTTATATTGTCACTTCAATATTAGGGTATTAATAACTTCATTTAATAAAATGGTTTTAATGGGGCTGTCTAAATTTTCTGGTTGCAACATTATTAATTTAATATTATGGTTCTATAGTCATTGGTTGTAAATTATGGTTCATTTCTCGTTTTTAATATTATGGTTTAAAATGAGCATGGTAGATATCCTTAACTAATTGTGATCTTTAATTATGGTCATTGGTAATATTGAATAGATTGTCTTTTCCCATTTGTGCCCTTTTTAATTATTGGCATTTTAAATTTTAATATTATAGATTGCCATCTTTAAATTAGGATGCATATGGTTATTTTTCAAATTGGTGTTCCTATAATTATGATGGTATTTCTATACATTGACATCTTTAATGAACTGTTATCTTTAATTGTTGTCATTATTAATATTGATAGTTGGTCAGTCCCAAATATTTCCCTTTCTAAGTATTGTCATGTTAAAATTTTAGTAATTTATAAACTGCCATTTTTAAATTAGGAAGTAAATTATTATTTTAAATTGATGTTACCAATAATTGTGATGTTATTTTTTACTGCATTATCATTGAACCTTATGATCATTGATGACATCGCATTGAGAGATCCTCTTGGTTATCTAAAGGTTCTATCTTGTAAGGTCATTATAATTTGGTGGCGGTAGCATATAAGGGGTAGTATAATTTTAAACTCATAGTCAGGATATGTAATATAAATGGAAGATGTTTATTATTTCATGGCAGTGTTATTGTAACTTTCTATTATTAATAAACAATTACGGTATAATAATCTTGATTAAGTACAATAGGATTTATGAGTCTGTAATGAGAGTGTTGGTTCTTGTAGATTAAGTTGTACTTGGTTGATAAACCCTCCGGGCCTTGGGATTGTTGTCGGGTGGGATGTAGACACCCCCCCCTGGTAGCCCTAGGAGACATGTCTGTGTGTGTGATTTATTTTTCTGTGTAAAGAATCCAGTGCCGTATCAAGAGTCTCGGGCCCTTTAAAGGCAGGGTTCCACTCTTGCGACACACCTGACGGAGTTTATTAGTTTCTGCCTGAGCAGTCGGCCAGGAGCCTGTCTAATCTTCTTTCGAGAAGACATAAGACTAAAAGCCCTACTTTTCTGTGAAGAAATAGTAAACTCTATTGTTGGATTCTTCCATTTGTGATTGTGTTGTACTTAACACCTGGTGTTGTTTTCTACCTACAACTGCTAGTTGTATGCCTTATGTCTAGGGGCATTTATTGCTTGTTGTCATTGTGATTGTCGGGGTCGTCTTGTTGTGTTCGTCTTGTTGGCGTCTTGTTCTAGGTCAAGTTACTAGTTTCTGCCTGAGCAGTCGTCCATGAGCCTATCTAATCTTCTTTCGAGAAGAAATAAGACTAAACGCCCTGCTTTCCTGTGCAGAAATAGTAACCCTAACACCCTGGATTCTTCCCTCTGTGTCCTTACTGTGCACCCCAGTATGTCTTAATGTTTGTGCTGTGTGTCATCTGCCTATGGTCGTATTTGTTGTAGTTTCTCATTGAGTGCCTTCAGTCTTCTTGTGCTAAACTTCGTGGTCACGTCTTGTTGGTAGTCGAGTGGCGTCGTACAATTAAGTGTGTTGTTACTTCTACACGCGCGCACACACCTTAAAGAAAAAAAAAAAAAGATTGCACCTGTTACTAGAATGGTTGTCATAACGAGGAGGTCGCTACATGATTTAAAATAAACTATATTATACAATAACAAAAATATTAATTAGAAAAATATCAATTGTTTATATTATATATGTTCCAATTAAATGCAAAGAAGGTTAAAGTTATACTATCATAAACTAATTTACTTTATTCAAATATATAATAATATTAGTTTTTTATATTATATTCAAACTCAATGTAAAGATAGTTAATTTTCCTCTCATTTATGATTGTCTTGAATATTATTGTTTTGGAATAAATATTTTTTTTTATGCAAAGTATTTAAAACTATATATTTTATTCATTTCCTTGTATATTCTATGCTATGAAATCTTTATATTTTATCTATTTCTTTCTATATTTAAAGTTATAGATTTTTTTTCACTTCCTTATTTCCTTCTATATTCTATGCATTAGGTTTTTTTTATATTGTTTATTAAAATATTATTGTTGCTAATTTTCATACTTTAGTTATTTCTTAACATAATTTTTTTTCTTTTTACTTTTCACTATATTACATTACATTAAACTATTATTTTTTTATTATGTCATATCTTAAAAAATTCTATCTTAAACATTTATTTTATTACTCTTCAAATGTTATATATGTCATTCCATTCAACTTAGTGTCTGTATTACTTTTAAATTGTCACAATATTTTTGAAATGCAATTTTTGAAATTCCTTTATACATGTAAACTATAAATTATTTCTCTTTCCTCATATGTTTTTACTTTCCATATGTTATAATGTCTCATATTATTCATAAATTTTTAATATGATAAACAAAAATTCATTACAAAATTCAATATTAAAGTTATTTCTCTTTTTACATTTAAATTGTCACAATATGATATAATATTAAAGTTGAACTTTTAATTTATGAAATTTAAACATAATCTTTTGGATTTTTATTAATTTATTTAATTTCAACCTCAAATGTAAAATCTCTCAAATAATATTAAGTTACTAAAAATCAATTATTTACTTTTAAATTTCCACTGTATCACATTGTTTTATAGTAAGCTTCTTCAAGTTTTATTATTGAAATCTCTCTTTATGCAATAAAATTTTCATACAATTCAACGATAAGGTTGTTTATGTAATTGTCAAAGTAACGTGAAATTTTCTTTAACTCATCCTCCTTTTTTTTTTCTCGTAACATATGACAATGTTTTATAACATTTATCTTTCCCATAGTTTAAACTTCTTCATGATGCAACTTAACCCTCACTAAAAAAAAAAATTTTATATAACTCATAATGAAAAACTCAAATTAATATAACCTTTGATATCAAGCTCAATTGTTCCTAAGCCTAGCATCCTTCCACCAACATTGCAATCAGGCATGCCAAACCCTCAACATGTTACTAACTTTTTTCTTTGTGACATTTTGTTGAACATTGTCCAATGTTGTTTTGTGACAAACATTCCTTTCGTCACTCTATGAAATACAGATCCCTAAGTCATATTGTGACAAACATCCTCCCACAACCATCGCAATGTGATGAGCATGTCAAAACCCCACTATGTTAATAACGTTTTTCTGTGTCACATTGTCACGACCATTTTCCAACATCACACACCCATAAACAGCATTCCTAACGTCAATTTTTGCCATCACTTCCGATGTGGTATTGTGATGAAAAATCTTGCCATCCCATTGTGACGAACATTTCCCAACATCTGTAACGACCCTAATTGAATAAATGATTAAAGATTATATAAAAAAAAAATCAGTTAAAGAAATTAAGCATGATTAATTGTGTGGTAATCAAACTGTAGAATGCATTCAATGAACTGTGACAGAAATTAAGGAAAAGAAATAAAATAATGTAAGAAAAGGGATGGCGTAGGCTGCCAAGGGTGGCGTGCGCAGAGCAAGAAGCCCAGAAATCCCGAGACGATAAGGAAAATGTTAATGAAACGGAGTACGGGGGACAGAGGGTGGTTGTGAGGAGTAACTGCGTGAGGTGGTCGGGAGGAACAAGGCGGGGGATGAGGGGGATGTGCGGGCCATTGGGAGGAGGATGGACGCAGGAAAAACGATCTTTTGCCATTTTTCACAGTGAGCCGAGAGCTGGACTGTGGGGGGCATGTGTGTGCTCAGAGAGAGACACAGGACTTACTAGTTGTATCATATTGATCAGGGAGGCACGTGTTGCTGGAGG
>ML809678.1:90746-110570 GCA_009831015.1 Picea engelmannii | reverse complement strand
TTTTTCGGCCGAACTATCTTTCGGCCGAACTATCTTTCGGCCGAAAACTTATTGCCGGAAAGAAAATATCCGATCGAGCAAATTTCTACACGCAAATCGAGGGCACGGTTATGGATCCGTTCGATTTGACGTTTATTTTTTCAGCCGAACAATAGTTCGACCAAAAATAATATCTTTCGGCCGAAAAATATTTTTAGTTCGACCGAAAATTTGTTTTTCGAAATTTTGGAGACCAGATTGTCACGAAAGTGTAACCCACCTTCGTGATTCCACCCGATAATGTATATATAAAAGTACTAATACATTAATTTATAATGTTATATATTAAACTATTAATAATGTATTAATACATTAAAGTAAGTATATATTGTCTCATTGATTGATCAATTAAAAATGTAATATAATATTATTGATACATTAATAATGTAATGATGTATTGATATATTAATAATGTAATATATTAAACTATTAATAATGTATTAATACATTAAAGTATATATTGTCTTATTGATTGATAAATAAAAAATGTAATATAACATTATTAATACATTAATAATGTAATAATACATTAATATATTAATGTAATGTATAAATTAAATTAATATAATAATGTATTACCAAATACATTATGTTCAATATATTACTATTTTATTAATGTATTATTAATATATTATTTTATTTGTGTATTTATTTACTTTAGTAATTTATTTATCAATGTATTAATAGTTTATTGATATATTAATAGTTTAATATGTTACATTATATATTAATGTATTAGTACTTTAATTCATACAATAGAGTAATGTAATATTGTATTACACTATACATCAAGTTCAATGTATTACTACTTTAATAATGCATTATTAATATATAATTCTATTTGTGTATTCATACTTTATTAATTTATTTATTAATGTATTTAATATATTAATATTTTTTATGTATATATTCATGTATTTAATGTATTATTTTATAAGGTTAAATTAATACTCTATCAATATATTATTTAATAATGTATTAATATATTAATTAATTAATACAAAGTATTATTTGATGATGATGATGATTAATGTCCATTAAGACCTAATTGGTCTATTGGACCTTAAGAGGGTAAGTGATTACTTGTGATTCTTTAGAATTTTGTTTATGTGCTCAAAAAGCATTAAAAGAAGCTTTCCAAGATCACCATACATTTGTTGAGTTAAGAGGTTAGGAAGGTTGGTAGTGTGATCAATATTTTGAAAATGAGATCTAATATGAGTATAGTGACGCCGACGTACCCCGACGCGCACGTCCGCGATCACCAAGACCTTCTCTTCCCTTTGGCCCGAAGAACTCAACGGTTCTTTTACTTCCCTATCGGAAGTCTACACCCACAGATTCTATCTTGCACGACCCTCGTTTCTTTCTTCGAAGGATCGGAACTTCGCTACTCGCGAGTTCAACCGTTATGCGTTACCTTCTCGGATCCCTGAGACCCGAGATGTGTCAGTTAACGCTGACTTTCTTCCTCCACTATTGAGACTTCACTCTATCGCCCTTCGTCGATCGGGGAACTAAATACTCAGAGTTCAAACTCCCGAGATCCAATGTGCCGAGATACCGACAACTCGGGATCTCGCTCGCTCGAAACCTCGCTACTTGCACGACCAAGTGATTTCTACCTCGACTCCCGATGTCGAGACGTCGATATCCCGCATCCCCTGTCACATTACCTCTTTGTGGTCCACACTGTCCACGCGATCATTGGAATGTCGCTTCTCGCCCTTTCACAACTTCCGTAGCCAAGCCTTCCGCCATTTTCTCACGAACTCACGATATGTCGATTCACGAGTCGAGCTATACTCCTTGTGATCCCGATCGACACTCCTACCCTCCTGAGATTCGAACTTTATCCTCACTTACATGAGGGCTTCCTTAAACCTCTGCAAGATCCTATGCCTTGGATTCTTGCGAATTCTCCTTGGAGAATTCCGAGAGTCCGTTCAGGTTACAACTTGAAACGAACGCTTATTCCACAAAGCCTGTCCAACTGCACGCAAGTTTCCAACACTTGCTCGAACACTTCCAGCACAACCTCTCTGTGTAGTCCCTAGATGAATTCAAAGGATTATCTCTCCTGAGCTCCGCGACTTAAAATCCCTCAGGAAGAACTCCTTGTACGCACCCTTGCGGCGAATCTTCAAAACACCCTAAGTGTTGAAGTTCTTCAACTCTATGCACTAATCTGCAACAGCAATTGTGAATCTCTTTGCTCAGAATCGCAATTCTAAGTCTTCGTCCAGCCTGCGCACACCTTGCACGGTTTTGTGCTCAACTTGCATCTCGAGGAACTTAGAACAAAAGTTCTCTCTACTTGAACCCTACAGTCACGCACTCCTAACTACACTCCTTGCAGGAATCCTCTGGTTCAAGATAGAGAAACAATTGAAACTAACTCCTTATTCTCCCAGACTTCACTTTAACCATGAAATCACATACACAACATATAAAAGCAAGTGCATGGCAGGGAAACAAACATTCATGAGCACAACATCAATAGTACACAGAGAATAACACAACCATGGAATTGAATCAGAGCTTTTCCATTAATTCAATATATGTACATGGAAGTTATTCAAAAACTTCTCTGCTACTATTCTCTTCAGAATGCGCTCAATAGTAATAATGTTACAATGTACAAAGGAGGGTGTCTATATCCCGTTTCCCTCTCGAGCTCTAAACTATCAAATATAGATTTAAATGTTCTATCTACTTTACATTAAACCTATTAAATGCCTCATATACCTAAGGATGTGAGCTTAAAGGCTCAAGGTCCATTACAATATATAAAGTGCACTTCATTAAATCCACATATTAATGTTTGGCACAACAAATATCAATGTGCTTTCAAAAATAAATCCACTGGCTTGTCCAGTTGTCCTCTTCTCTCACGCTGGTTCGCTTGACGTGGGCGATGCTCCTGCATCATACTCCCTCGCTTGAAAAATATTCATGGGCTCCTGTCCATGAGCTCCTGCATGGTCTTTCCATGCTTCTATATCATTGCTTTGCTTTCCCAGTTGGAATCCTCCACTGGGTGATTATTCCACTTAACCAGATACTCGAAGTATTCTTTTCTTCTGGTCTTCTTCCCCACTCGCTTGTCCAGTATGCATTCCATCTGTGGCTTTTCTGCTACTGGCAATTTTTTTTCCCACTGGATCACTGGTTCCTCAGTTCCAGCCTCTACTTCTCCAGCCTTGTATGGGTATAAATCTGAAACATTAAATATCAGAGATATCCCGATGCCATCCGGAAACTCAATTTCATAAGCATTCTCACCAAATTTCTTCAGGACTCTGCATGGTCTGATTTTCTTCATTTTCAGCTTATTATATGTTCCCCTTGGAAACCTTTCTTTTCTCAGATGTGGCAGAACAAGATCGCCAACTTCGAATTGAAGTTGTCTCCAATGATGATCCGCTCTGCACTTATACTCTTGATTTGATTCTATCAGTCGCTGCTTCACCTTACTGTGAAGTTCCTGCATTACCTCAGCAAACTCTTATGCACTAGCGCTGCTAGTCGCAGTTTGTTCTGACTCCCTGAGTTCATAAACTCCCCTCGGTTGCGTCCCATGCACAATCTGAAATGGAATTTTTCCTGTGCTTCGATTCACAGAATCATTGTAGGAAAACTATGCTTGTGGCAACACATTGTCCCAATTGGTATGGTGCTCCGTCACCAAACTCCTCAGTAAATCTCCAAGACTCATGTTGACCACCTCGGTCTGTCCGTCTGTCTGCGGATGGTAAGCTGAACTAAAAGACAAATTAGTCCCTAGCTTCTTCCATAGCGTCCTCCAAAAATGACCTATGAATTTCATATCCCTGTCCGAAACAATACTTTTCGGCAATCCATGGAGTCTAATAATCTCTTTGAAAAACAAATTTGCGACGTGTGTTGCATCGCTAGTATTTTGGCATGGAATAAAATGTGCCATCTTTGAAAACCCGTCCACCACCACAAAGATGGAATCAACTCCCCTTTGCGTCCTCAGCAAACCCAATACAAAATCCATGATGATCGCCTCCCATGGCCTCTCAGGTATGGGTAATGGCTGATAAAGACCTGCATTCTACTTTTGGCCCTTCAAATGTTGACATATTCGACACCTGTAAACAAACTTCTTGACATCTGCTCCCATGCCTGGCCAAAAATATGATTCGCTCATCTTGGCGAATGTTTTGTCGTGACCAAAGTGCCCTGCTAAGCCTCCGCTATGCTTTTCCTTTAGCAAATTCTCCCTCATGGAGCAATTTGGAATACACAGTTGATTTCCTCTGAACAACAATCCCTCTTGGATCATGTAATCTATCCATGGGCTTCGGTCTCTGAGAAATGGATTCTCAGCTGCTTCATATGCTTCTCTGAAGTCTGCATCTCCAGCATACATGTCCCTTAGGTTTTCAAAGCCCAATGTCTTGACTCAGAACTCCTGCAACAGTAAACATTTCCTGCTCAAAGCATCAGCCACTTTGTTAGCAGTTCCCAAAATGTGTTTAATCACAAACGTAAAATTCTGCATATACTCTACCCATTTTGCAAGCTTCTGATTCAACTTATCCTGTTGACTTACAAACTGCAATGCATGATTATCACTGTACAATACAAATTCCTTGGGTATCAAGTAATTCCTCCACTTCTTCAATGCATGTATGATGGAATAAAACTCTTTGTCGTACGTGGAGTATTTCAGCTTTGCTTCATCCAGCTTCTCGCTGAAATATGCAACTGGTCTGTCCTCCTGACTCAAGACCCATCCTACGGCATATCCTCTTGCATCACATTTCACTTGAAATGTCTTCCAAAAATCTGGCAACACCAACACCGGTTGCTCTGTTATCTTCCGCTTCAACAGATTGAAGCTCTTCTCTGCCTCCACTGTCCAATGAAAAGTCTTGTGCCTCTTCTTCACTATGTCCATCATCGTTGCGCTAATTCCACTGAAATTTCTGATGAACTTTCGGTAGAAACTAGCCAAACCATAGAAACTTCTCACCTCGAAAATATTTCTGGGTGATGGCCAATTCTTGATTACTTCCACCTTTTCAAGGTCCATCTTCAACTCATTAGCTGAAATAACAAAACCCAAATAAGTGATCTCTGTCTGCATAAATGAAGACTTCTTCATATTGATCAACAACTTCTCCTACTGTAGCTTCCTCATCACAATGGAAAAATGTTTCAAATGTTCAGCCTTTGTCTTACTGTAGATCAATATATCATCCAGATATACGACTACAAATTTCCCGATGAATTCCCTCAGGACTTCATTCATCAGTCTCATGAACGTGCTCGGCGCGTTTGTCAGACCAAATGACATGACCAGCCATTCGTACAAACCCTCGTTTGTCTTGAATGTTGTCTTCCATCAATCACCTTCCCTCATGCGAATCTGGTGATACCTGCTCTTCAGATCAATCTTCGAGAAATAATTTGCCCCACTCAGGAAATCCATCAGATCATCCATCCTCGGCAGTGGAAATATGTACCTGATGGTGATTTTGTTGATAGCTCTGGAGTCTGTACACATTCTCCAACCTCCATCCTTCTTTGGACTTAGTACTGTCGGAACAGCACACGGACTCAGGCTCTCTCTAACCAGTCCTTTATCCAGCAAATCCTGGACCTGGTTCTTGACCTCCTCATTCTCTCGTGGCGTCAATCTGTACGCAGCCTTATTTGGTAAACTGGCTCCAGGTATGAGGTCGATGTGATGACTCACACTCCTCATCAGTGGCAATGAACGAGGTAATTTGTCCACGATGATATCAGCGAACTCTCCCAGCAGTTCCTGAATCTCTTCTGGCAAGTCGTCCACTCTTGTGCTAGTCAAGACAATTCTCGGCTTCCTGACCACGAAGAACTGTGGATCTTCTTTCTTCTCCATCTCCGTGAGAAGCTCCTTCCCACTCATGAGAAGTATGGTACTGCTTACTTCCGGCTTCACTTCTTTATCCTTTATCGGAAGTAATCTGTGTGTCCTCCCATCCTTCTCTAAAGTGTATGTGTTCATTCTCCCATCATGAACCACATTTCGGTCATATTTCCATCGTCTACCCAAAAATACATGACATACATCCATAGGAATAACATCGCACAAGATTTTATCATTATATCCACCTATCTTGAATTCAACTAAACACTGTTTAGTGACACTCACCTGATGTCCTTTCTGTAACCAAGATACTTTATATGGACTCGGGTGATTGGTCGTCTCCAACTCCAACTTTTCCACCATCTCGGTCGAAACGAGATTGTCTGTGCTTCCGCTATCCACAATAACCTTGCACTTTCTGTCCTTTCTTGTGCATGCGGTTCTGAACAGTCTGCTTCTCTGAGCTGTGTCCTCCACCTCCTTCTCGGGTGTCAAAAGGAATTTATGCATCCCAAGCGATCTTCCTCTCTCTGCATCTTCATTCTCAGCATCACGCCTCCATGCTTCTGCGATGTGAGCTTCTCCTATGTCCTTATTTTTCTCTGGACACTCGAATGACTTGTGCCCATTCTTCCCACATGTGAAACATGTGACGACTCCTCCTCTTCCTCTGCCTCGACCTCTAGTACGAGGAAGAGTATTTGCATCAGCATAATCTCCTCGCTGATCATTTTGCTGTCTCCTCGACTCAACATATTTCTGTCCTCGCTGTGAGTTTTCGCCTTTCTCAATCTGACCCTGAGGTCTCTTCCATTCCTCCTTGGGCTTCTGAGTTCTTTCTTGGGCAACTGCCTTGCCTCTGGGCTGACTTCTGCCTTGCCCTCGCTGACCTTGCTTACAGCTCAGCTTCTCCTCGGCTTTCAGAGCCATCTGATAAGCATCCTCAACTGTTCTGATAGTTTCCATGCTTAATTCATCCTGAATGTCATATCTCAACCCATTCAGGTATCTCGCCACCTTTTCATCATCACTCTCACGATGACCCGCTCTGATGTTGAGCTTGTAAAACTCCTCGGTATACTCTTTTACCGTCATCAGCTTCTGCCTTAGGTTCTGCATTCGCCTGAACAGTGTGATCTGATAATCTTTGGGGATGAACTTCGCCTTCATCTTCGTGATCATTCGATCCCAGCTTTTGATCTTTTGCTTGCCTTTGGAACGTCTATCCACCTGTAGCTCGTCCCACCATAAGGCTGCATGTCCTTTCAATTTGGTAACAGCATGCCTTACCTTCTTATCCTCTTCGATATCCTCATAATTGAAGTAGGTGTCAAGAGCTCTGATCCAGTCCAGCAACTCTTCTGCATCCAGGCTTCCTTTGTAAGCCGGAATATCCATTTTGGTCTTAGAACTCATCCTGGCGATAGCTTTAATCAATTGCTCAGTTGATGTATCCTCTGTTGTGGCCTCTTCTTCACGTCCATCTTCCTATTCAACCTCGGAATCACTAATATCCCCTGCACCAACTCCACGTCTCTGCACTATCTCCATCTCCTCAAGCCTTGCTCGGAGATCTCTCATCTGCCGCTCCATTTCTGGATTTCCTGTTGGCCTACCTCTTCTCCTCACCTCCCTGTCTTTGGGATCTGGTGACTGTCTTTCTCTCCTTGGCGGCATGATGTCTTCTCTTCTCTGCTACAGAAAGCAAAGAATTTCCCGCTCTGATACCACAACTGACGCCGATGCACCCCGACGCGCATGTTCACAATCACCAGGACCTTCTCTTCCCTTTGGCCTGAAGAACTCAACGGTTCTTTTACTTCCCTATCGGAATTCTACACCCACAGATTCTATCTTGCGTGACCCTCGTTTCTTTCTTCAAAGGATCGGAACTTCGCTACTCGCGAGTTCAACCGCTATGCGTTACCTTCCCGGATCCCCGAGACCCGAGATGTGTCAGTCAACGCTGACGTTCTTCCTCCGCTATCGGGACTTCGCTCTATCACCCTTCGTCGATCGGGGCACTAAATACTCTGAGTTCAAACTCCTGAGATACGATGTGCCGAGATTTTGACAACTCATGATCTCTCTCCCTCGGAACCTCGCTACTTGTGCGACCAAGTGATTCTTGCCTCGACTCCCAATGTCAAGACGCCGATATCCCGCGTCACCTGTCACATCACCTCTCTATGGCCCACACTGTCCACGTGATCATCGAAATGTCGCTTCTCGCCTTTCACAACTTTTGTAGCCAAGCCTTCCGCCCCTTTCTCGCGAACTCCCGATATGTCGATTCACGAGTCGAGCTATACTCCTCGTGATCCCGATCGACGCTCCTACCCTCCTGAGATTTGAAATTTCTCCTCACTTACACGAGGGCTTCCTTGAACCTCTGCAAGATCCTATGCCTCGGATTCTTGCGAATTCTCCTTGGAGAATTTCGAGAGTTTGTTCAGGTTACAACTTGAAACGAGCACTTATTCCATGAAGCCTGTCCAACTGCACGCAAGTTTCCAACACTTGCTCGAACACTTCCAGCACAACCTCTCTGTGCAGTCCCTAGATGAATTCAAAGGCTTATCTATCCTGAGCTCCGCGACTTAAAATCCCTCAGGAAGAACTCCTTGTATGCACCCTTGTGGCGAATCTTCAAAACACCCTAAGTGTTGAAGTTCTTCGACTCTGCGCACTAACCTGCAGCAGCAATCGTGACTCTCTTTGCTCAGAATCGCAATTCTAAGTCTTCGTCCAGCCTGCACACACCTTTCACGGTTTTGTTTTCAACTTGCATCTCGAGGAACTTAGAACAAAAGTTCTCTCTACTTGAACCCTGCAGTCACGCACTCCTTTCGGACAAATTCAACTGCACTCCTTGCAGGAATCCTCTGGTTCAAGATAGAGAAACAATTGAAACTAACTCCTTATTCTCCCAGACTTCACTTTAACCATGAAATCACATACACAGCATATAAAAGCAAGTGCATGGCAGGAAAACAAACATTCATGAGCACAACATCAACAGTACACAGAGAATAACACAACCATGGAATTGAATCAGAGCTTTTCCATTAATTCAATATCTGTACATGGAAGTTCTTCAAACATTTCTCTGCTACTATTCTCTTCAGAATGTGCTCAATAGTAATAATGTTACAATGTACAAAGGAGGGTGTCTATATCCTGTTTCCCTCTCGATCTCTAAACTATCAAATCTAGATTTAAATGTTCTATCTACTTTACATTAAACCTATTAAATGCCTCATCTACCTAAGGACGTGAGCTTAAAGGCTCAAGGTCCATTACAATATATAAAGTGTGCTTCATTAAATCCACATATTAATGTTTGGCGCAACAAATATCAAGGTGCTTTCAAAAAGAAATATGTTGGCTTGTCCAGCTGTCCTTTGCTCTTGCGTTGGCTCGCTTGACGTGGGTGATGCTCCTGCATCATATAGGCTGGACAATCTAAGAGAAAGTACTTTTCATCTTCAACCTTCTTAGTGTCACAAAGGTGACAAACTCTTTCATCCCATGGCATTTTAGGAATTGACCAATGCCCAGTTTCACTATGGAGCTTGTGAGAATTTGTTCTTATCTTAGCAATGCTTATTTTTTTCTTTACACTTGGCAAAACAGATAGATAATTTTGATCTTCTAGATTAGAGTTTCTTACATCTTTCTAATACCTTAATTTTTTTTTTCCTCTAACTCTTTATCACACCACATTTTTTCCTTAAATTTTGATTTGACGTTTTTTTTAATAGTATCTTTATTCTGAAAAATGGTTTCTTCCATGATTCCCCAATAGTTTAGCCAAGATCGGGCTTCTTTATGCCATCCTCGTTTGAGTCGATGGTGCTTATGACTTGATTTGGAAGCAATTTTAGGTAGCCTCTTGTCTTCCATGTTGTTTAACTTGTTCTTATACATTAGGTATCTAGTCATAGCCATACTCTCAATAGGGGAGAGGCTAGTTCTACGAAGAGGATGGGATAGGGCGTATTTCCTTTAATTTTGAGATTATAGGTTATAAAATTCTTTTGTATTTGCTCTATCAATTAGTAAATTGCATTAGACCATAATGTAAATTAATTACTTTAATTTATACATTATTATTATATATTACATTTATGTGATACTTAATTAATATACTAATTACATTAACTATACATTATTACATTAATTTATACATTATACAAATATATTAATGTATAAATTAATATAATAATGTATAGTTAATGTATAATTAGTGTATTAATTAAGTATCGCACAAATGTAATATATAATAATAATGTATTGATGAAATACAATATTGTTTTATATTAATGTATTTTATTAATACATTAATTATGCATTAAAATTACATTATTACACTAATTTATACACTATACAAACATATTAATGTACAATTAATGCATTAATTAATTATTACGTAAATATAATATATACTTATAATGTATTAATTAAATACATTAATGTTTTCTATTAATGTATTTTAAATTAATTTATACATTAATATATTTGTATTAATATATTAATGGTAGTCCCAAGGCATGTACAACCACTTTATAAAAGTGGTTGATATATGTTGATCGACGTCATTTTTCACCTTTCCAAATTATTGGCGTCGATCGACGCCATTTTCCACCTTTCCAAATTAATGGTGTCGATCGATGTATATCAACCACTTTTATAAAGTGGTTGTTGCTAGTTATATATACTTCTAAAACATACTAACAAATTAAAATTTAAAGAGTCAAGTACATATATATATTTATTTAAAGATGCGACAAATAATGAGTATGCAAAAAATTATAATTTATATAAAAATAAATAAATAATGAGTATGCAAAAGATTATAATTTATATAAAAAGAAAAATAATGAGTATGCAAAAGATTATAATTTATATAAAAAGAAAGTTAATATGGGCAGAGTTAACGTAGTTAATACTAATATTAAATCAAAATCCAAAGCAAAATCCAGATCTAAATCAATTTCCTCATAGTATGAATAATAAGCTAATGCCCCACATGCGCATTACCTAATAATGTAAGGTCTCAGTTTTGAGTCTTGAAGAGAAGGTACAATGTAAGGTCTCAGTCTTGTATTTTGAAGAGTAAAAGCCTATAACAAAAAAAAATGAATGTAAAAGTATGTATAACAAATACAGAATAAATGTAAAAGCATGCATAACAAATGATGTAAAAGCATGCATAACAAATGATCATTGTAACAATATGCATGGGTGCATAAATATTTATGAAACAAACAACCATAATGTAATGCTCTACATTGGAAAGATTGAAAACATTTCGATATGATTTGCAGTGAGGGAGAGAATTTGGGACTTTGTGATGCCTTGCCATGAGATTGACAAGGATGAGAAGCTCACACTCCACCTAGTTATAAACTTTTGATTAGTTGAATATAAAAATTGCATTAAAGGATTGTAACATTAAACTGTATAAGTTTAATTCAATTAAATGATTGTAACATTAAACGGTATAAGTTTAACTCAAGAGATTTAAATCCTACATGATCCCTCCACATTCCACCACTAAAATGAAATTGAATGCAAAAGCTTAACGCACACTTAGAAATTCCCACAAGCTTAATGCAAATGTGGAAATGTCCACACAAAAATGTCATCCCTGCACATTCCACACTTAGAAATGCCCAGAAACTTGGAAATGCAAAAGCTTAATGCACATGTGGAAATGTCCCCACAAAAATGTCATCCCTGCACATTCCACCACTAAAGTGAACCTAAAGACATAAGCTTAAGGCACACAAAAATTCCCTCGTAGAAAGAATGTAGTTCCTCCACGCTGGACATTTGTCATTCTACCTTCAAAATGTCATTACCACATACAATCAAACATGGAAATCCTAGCAATCAAGTGCTCTATTCATACTAATCTTTGCTAATCATGGATTTCAATGACTAACGGATGTCAATGACTAACGCAGAGAATATAACATGCGCCAAGATTATCCAATTCAATTGTAGTCTTTGATTTGATGTACACAACGAAGGATATTCCCTTTTCCTTAAATCTCACCCATACAATGTCTATTTTTTTATTAAAAGACTATTTAACCTTGCTCTTTTCAATGGGTATACGCCTATCTGCGTAAATAATGAGGAGAGAGATGGTTCAATCAACCAATTTCTTTCAACGTTGATATACATCCCATATAAAAATATTTAGTATACCCATACCCACATTACTTGGATTGCTTATATATGGAGTGATGAAAATAAGGTGTTCTCCAAGGATATAAAATGTGAGTGACCTTAATCAAAGAATATGAGTATGGTCTGTGTACTTATAACATGGAGAATTTGATATGATATTTTGAAATATGAATCAATTTATTAATGAGGTAGTTGAGTTGTAACGTGTTATATATGAGATTGGAATAAGACTTGATGTTGAAATTTAGATTGGAATATGACTTGATGTTGAAATTTACACCTTGTCAAACCATTAACATCCAAAACATTAGCATAAGACTTTTATTTATATAGAAATAGTGGCACAAACACTTCACAATTAAGTTTTTGGATTTGAAATAAATTAATTTTAGAAATTTAATGTATTAAAGTAGTGCCTCAAACTCTATAATAAATAAATACTTAAACCATTGCCTCAAATTTTATAAAGCCTTGTGGATGCAATAAAACCCAAGCTAAATGTAAGATAAATATTTTAAATATTTATAAAAACTTAAAATTAAAACACTTTGTGTTTGGAAAAAACACAAATTTATGATATGAAAAACTAATTGATAGTTAACTATTGAATGTAAAAGTATAACAAGAGTTTTTTTATACTTGTTTCTTAGAAATATGTTAATGGAATAGTTGTAGTTAATCCAAAGTAAAAAGTTAAAATAATTATGAAATATTTAAAACTTGTAACAATGTATTATTTGTGTGTTGTCTAAAATCAAAATGGAAATAAGAGTGGCTACTCCATGTGTTTAAAAGTTGAAGTAGAATTGAACAAATTTAGGTGTTAGTAACTATTTACAATGTCACAAGTGTAAATTGAACTTTTCAAAATGTTCTTAAGATAAATAAATTGATGAATAAAAGATGCGACATATTAGTCCTATGTATAACACTCCAAAGTATAACTAAACTAGAAAACATGAAGTACTTGCTTGGATTCTAAGGAGGACTAGGGTCAAAGGTTATATCCCACCCAAAAGTATAAGGAGGTAAGAGGTAAAGAAAACTCCCCTTAATGGGATAAGCGTCCTTGGGTTAGGTGAGAAGGGGTAATGTGACATGTAAATCTATTTTATTGCTACCTGCTTGAGGTGAGAGTACAACTATTAAGCATCACATGATACTAGCGTGAAGGTTTGCAAGCCTAAATAGTAGCTTTGGAGGGATGACTTACAGGGATTACCAGAACAAGTAATTGTTGCTTTCTTCCTGGAATAGAATTATCTCTTTGAATTGGCTAGATTATCTTAAAGAGATATTTCCATAGAAAGATAAATTATTCCAAGGGGATATTTCCTCCATATAAGGAAGCATTTGAGAGAAGAAGGAAGTTTCTTCCCCAAAGCCAATTTGTTCCACCTAATTCTCAAGATCGGAAGCATATAAGGTCATGACCAAACTAGCTAAAGGGAAATAAGGTTTGATTTAGTGGATTAATGGTTAGAGGGTGTGTTAGTTAGTGGGTAAATGGTGGGGGCTTAGTAAATTAGTGGTTGAGATTATTTTGGGTTATATGGGTCACCTATTAAGGGGTTTATGGCAATGGGTGGAGTTAGTGAATCAGTGGATCATGTTTAACTTAAATTTATGAAGTTAGTATGTTAAAAGGTAGGAGTTTAATGACTTGGTAATTAAATCTAGTAAATAAAGTAAGGAGTTGGTGAGTTATTTATACTTTTAACCATGAAAATTTATACCAACCATATAATCTTTCACTATCCAAATATGTATGCTTTTTACTACTTCTTCTAGATTTATGAGGTTATATTAGTAATTCAAATTTGTATAGTATAGTTAAATGCTTTTGGTTTTCACATCTAATTATACTATGAACCTAAGTTCTATCTTATAAATATATGTAGAAATTTCAATATATTAATAAATCTAAAAAAAAATTAACCCACTTTTCAAATTATTTTTTATAATGAAAAATTTATGTTAATTATAAATTATAAATTCCTCGCAATAATTATGTTAATGAATAACTAATGAGAGAAATTTATTATTCATAATGAACATAAATTTTACATTATAAAAAGTAATTTGAAAGTTAGGTTAATTTGTATTAAATGTGCTTTGAATTTTAAATAATTTGTAGTTTTTCCACTTTTTGCTAAAAAAAAAAAATTAATTCTCCAAAAAATTATCTATTAAATTGATTATTATTTAAATTGAAAAATAAATTTTAACTCTTTTAAATACAAATTATTATTTTGTTATTAGTTGTTAATTATGATTAGACAATTTTTATGTGCATAGTTCAGGGGATATTTTTTGGTGATATTTTTTGATCATATTTGAGTGGTTAAAGTTGTGATTTCTTACATATTTATGTAATTGGATTTGAGTGAAAAAGGAAAAAAAGTCATTTTTATGTGGTTTTGCATTTAATTGTTATATTTTAAAATATAATTTTAAAAATTAATAATTAAAAAATCATGTCATGTGTTTTTATTAGTTATTTCCAACAATACTTATTTGTACACATGTCACTTCTATTATTTATTTTATATATTAAATATATATAATAACAAGAGTTTGAAATATCCATATTATATATATAATATAATATAATATATTAATAATAACAATAAAAATAACAATAATAATAATAATATATATTATAATATAATATAATAGCAATATAAATTATATAATAATAATTTCTTAAATTCGAATGTTGATTTTTGTGTAAGAATACATAACACAAGTTATAAATAATATAGCAAAGGTCATGCATATTACAAGTTACAAATTCTATAAAAGATGGAGGTTGCAACTTGCAAGTTGCATTCATAACACATTGCATAAGTTACAAATATTATAACAAAGGCTTAGCATCATCTGCACCCTCACAACTTACAAGTCATTGGGATTCTTTGGAAATTGGACCTTATCACATTATGGAGGTTGAAAAGTGAAGATTGAGAGGAAAGAAAAGATCAAAGATTCATAAACACTTCCCAAAACCTGCATGCAACTATCTCAAATTTTACAATCCATAACTTTTACTATTATTTTTACAACAACCAATTGAAGTATAGAAAAAAGTCAGAACCTCTTATTTGGTGATTTTCAAAATTGAAACTATGTGCAGGTTTCTATATCAATATAATGTGTTAAGCTTTTATGTTTATGTTTTCTAATGGTGTTGTATCCCATGTGTTAATCTTTTATGTTTATGTTTTTTAATGGTAATGTATTCCATGTGAAAGAGTTTGATGATGCTATGTTAAATGCAATTTCATAATAGTTTTAACGTGTACTTAGGGATATTTTTGTAGGCTATATCTATGAAAAAAAAATTAATTGTATTGGATATATTGTAATCAATTGGAAATCAATTCTTATTAAAATATAAATTTTATATTTTTCTCATTAAATTTATATCTTTAATTTTAAAAATTAATTATATAATTTAAATAATAATTTTTTTAATTAAAAAAATATATTTATTTATGTAATTATAAAATTAGATCTCACCCAAAAGAGGAGGTAAAAAAGAGAGCTATGGTTTTATGCTTTCAATGTATCATGGCTTTTGAATCCCTCTATTAGTAGAAGATATTCATTGCACTTTGGAAAATTGAAAGCCCTTTAATGGCTTTAGCGGAGAGGGTGCAAACCCCCTCATAAAAAAAATGCTCTGGTCAACGAACACTGAAGAGCAAACACCTCTCTACCTCCTTTTGAGTTTTCACCTCATTTATGAGAGTAAAAAATTATAATAATTATGAACACTTGAAACTTGTAATAATGTATTATTTATATATATCTTAAAAGAAAAGAGAGAAAAAAGTAATGTGATTACTCTATGTTTTTAATATTTAAAAGAATTATTTTCGAAATTAAAATCTTAAGCTAAATAGTTGGAGGATATGTCTAGAGGGATGAAGCTTCACTACATTTATTATTTTTATATGTGAATATGATTTTGAAAGCTTCAATTTTATTAATTGATTATTTAAAGGTGTTTTAATGAGTTGGCTTTGACTTTTATATAGGGCTTTAGCTATATTAAGCCTCTTATGGAGGAAACCTTTTTCATTTGAAACATAAAAATTTTAGATAATAATTATGAAAATATAATTCATTATAAACTAGAACTTGATGAAGTTGATGAAAGGTATGAAAGGTTTGTGAATGATAAGGATAATTTGTTTAGTTGTGGTGTATGTGTAGAATTTATCAAAATATTGAGAGTAAATATATGCTTCAAAAACATATATATATATATATATATGAGAGATGTTTTTTATGTGGAATATATATATGAAAGATGTTTTTGTAATGCATTAAAATAATAAAAAATATTATTTTTTTTTAAATTTTAATATATTTTAAAAAAATAGTGATTTCACTACCCTTATTTAATTAAAAAATTGTTTTACAATATTTAAAAAATATTTTTAACTCATCCATACTAATATTTTTATTTTTAATTATCAAAATGTTGGGTATAGTATTATGTGTAAAAAATGTTTATTTTAAAATTTTTTTTTTTTTTTTAATTTTTGTCAAATTAGATTTTAAATAAAAATAATTAATCTAATTAAAAAAATTGTAATACAATATTTTAAAAGTTAAAAAATATTTTTATAATTGTCAAATATTACCAAATTGATGTATGAAACTTTTGTCTATAGAAACTTATAATTATTTGAATATTAAAGTCGGCTTACCACTGCTAAACTTCTAGCTTAGTTAAAAAAACCTTAATTAACACAGTAAAGGTCCACGAAAATCCTTTTATATTTTTTAATCAAGTAGATGTGGCAATAAGTTAGTGAATACAGTAATTTTTAAACACGATTAGGTAAATGTGAAAAAGTAAACATATAAACGGATGTGTTTATAATAGCTCGAAAGTTAATGGATGACAACTAAGAATATTCTAGGCATATTTAATCTCATCCATAGAAAACTTATTAAGAATTAAAAACCTATTAAATATGCCCATTATCAATAGATGTACGCTTTCGACGTAAATATACATAATCCAATGTATATTATATAACCGATCTTACCTAGTTACCTTTGAAATATTGAAATAATGTTTAGCACATAATTTTGCAAAAATATCTGCATGGAAGAATATTTAGCCTATCAACATCAAACTTCATTTAAGGAAATGTATTTTTCATACGGTATGCCATCATTCACACATATGACAACACGTGTCCGTCCTGGATTGAAGTTAGGTTTCTTCAGCTGGCACATCGTGGCCGTTTCGTTAGTGACGTCATCTCGTTGGAAATTTTACCCTCGGTACGTACGGATTCCTTTAATGGTGACTGAAACCAGTGTCACACATGGTTTCAGTCACCATTAAAGAAAAGTTCCAGTCACCATTAAAGGAATGCGTACGTACCGAGGGTAAATTATTTACGTAGCAGTTGCCGCAGTTGTATGATTCATTGAAATCTCTAAATATAAATCCAAAGGCTTTCATTATCCAGTTTACAGATATTCTGCTCGGACAACAAAGAACTGACAGGTCAGCAAGGTGCTTATGGCTCCAAACTTCCGGACCTGTTAGTCCAGTATTCTCCGGGAAGAATATTCTAGAGTGGATATTTTTTTCGTCAAAGCATGTTGTAAACTTTTGCTCTTCACTGTGTATAAACACATTGAAACACCTTTGGAAAAATAGATGTGAGCAGGAGAACTGATAACCATTCTAGTTTGATGACACAAATTATGCTTCTCTAGGAGAATATCTTAATAATTTGTGCTCGGGAATACGTCAGCGATGTGCGAATCCAACTTCTTCAACATGTTTTGCGGCTACGCTTCTTTATTATTCTTCATCAAGGTATTGTGCTACGCACAATACATAATAAAAATGACTCAGTATTAGCTTCATAACTCTTAATCAAAAACAACTCTCAAAACTAGGTCATTCAAGTTATTCTTTTGCAACTACTCAACTTTCATTACATAGATGATTCTCTCAGATATTACAATACATATTTATACTTAAAAAAAATGTATTAAGACCCATTAAATCAATGAACAAAACCCTAACCCTAAGTGGATTAGGTTTTTTCACATTCCTAGGCAGTTGATCGCGTCCTTCTTCCTTTTCTTTGACTCTTGTGCTTTCTCAAGTTGTTTTTCCTTTTTTTCAGAGGCGCGCTCCTTTTTTGGTCCATTACAAAACCCTAACCCTAAATAGATTAGGTTTTTCCACATTCTAACTTCCTCGCGCAGTTGATCGCATCCTTCTTCCTTTTCTTTTACTCTTGTGCTTCCTCAAGTTGTTTTTCCTTTTTTAAGAGACGCGCTCCTTTTTTGTCCATTTTCTAACTGTCTTCCTTGATTGTTGTGCATTTACCCAAAATGGCCCTATCTTCCTTGATTGTTGGGTTGTTCCCCAAAATGACCTGTCTCAACATTAAAAAAACACATCCCTATCTTTCCTTTTCAAAGATACTTCTTTAGAGATATAAATATAAATATATATGATATGGAATATCATGGGCCAATGGTTTTCAAAAACTATGGGCTAGTAAATCTTCAAAGATAAAATAAAGTATTAGTTTTTCCTCTTTTTTGGATTTTTTTTTTTAAATTATATTTTCTTACTTTTTAAATGACAATTAACTTAACTAATGCCAAATGTGGAATCTTTCCTTCAAACTTCTTTATATGCATTTATATTTCTTTATGTGCATCTTAACAAAAAAAAAAACTTTTTTTTCTTTTCTTTTCAATTTTTTTTTTATTATTTTCTTTCTTCCAATGTGCAATTGAATAATTCCTTCCTTCATTTAAATTGTGTGATTAATGACATGGCCAATGGCCAGGACCAACAATGAAGCTTTGATATGAATGTAATGAACATATCCTATTTATATATAAAATATTAAAATAAAAAAGATATAATAAAATATATTATAAAAAATATATATATACTATAGATTGATAAATTATGTACAATGATGAATCTGCTACACAGAAAACCTAAAATCACATATGATGACCATCCGGATGTATCCTCTGTGCACTCTATCAAAATATATTAAATCTACAAACTGTGCATTCATCATCAAAAGAACCCTAAAACAGTTTGATTTTAAATCAGCCATTGCCATAGCTCCACTTCACTGGACTAACTATCCACTTTACAGAGATTCTCCTCGGAGAACAAGAACTGGAAGGTTGGGAAGGTGCTTATGGCTCCAAAATTACCGACTTGTCAGTCCAGTTTTCTCAGGGCAGAATATTCTATTGTGGATACATTTTTCGTCAGACTTTTGCCCTTCACTGTGTGTAAACACATTGAAACACCTATGGAAATATAGATCTGAACGGGAGAAGTGATAGCCATTCTATGACACAGATTATGCTTCCCTAGGAGAATATGTTAATATAAATAGTGAATACGTTAATAATTTGTTCTCGGGAATACGTCAGCGATGTGCGAATCCAACTCATAAATTAAACTATTCCACCGGTCATACGTTCTGGAGATCTGGAGATCTACCACAGTAACCTTTTTGAACAGGGAGAATCTAATTGTGATTTCTATATGTACTCAACGGCCCTGAGAAAGACAATTGACGAGGCCAGTTCTGTGTCTGTTCCAAGCAGAGGAGATCATCAGCTCTGGAGTTAGTTTTTAGGGTTTACAGAAGAAGAAACCAACATGGGCAGAT
>ML809678.1:62324-88150 GCA_009831015.1 Picea engelmannii | reverse complement strand
GAGAATAGAAAAATTCCACAAATATCGAATCAATAATTAATGAAGTTAGAAGTGTTCTTTTAAGAGAGAGGTCATCTGGAATCTTTCGTCCTCTTTGAGAGATAATAGAAAAATTCCACCTGTCCTGTGGTTTGGATCCTATGATTTGTGCATGCATATGAATTTGTTTTCCCTCTTTCTTTGTGCGTGTATATAAGTTTGTTTTCCCTCTTCCTTTGCTACCTCCTCCTAGACAATGTCCATTCTCTGCACACACACACACACACACACACACACACACACACATATATATATATATGGTTTGAAAGTTCTCATGCATGGCATGATCCACCCTCAAGAACTTTGCAAACTGACGTAAACCCCTCCCCAGACCCGCAGGTCAGGATCCGCACAGGATCTTTTCCTTTCGGCCCCTGAGAGCTCAACTGGCTCTTCTATTTCCTTTTCGGGAAATCTACCCACAACAACACCTTGAGGAATTTTTCTCTTTTACTTCAGGATACCGGATTTCGCGATTTCGTGAATCCCTTGGTCGAGCGCCTTACCTCTTCGACCTCCGAAATTTGAATACTTAAACACTTGACCCTTCCTGATGTTGATTTCAGCTTCTCATCTTTCACGAATTCAAGAGTTGCGATGTCATGCAACTCTACTCCTCGACTCCTGAAATCCCAAAACCCGAATTACCAAAATCCCAAAATTCTGAAATAGTACGTCACCTCGTTGTTTCACAAACTTGACGGGAAGTCTCCTATCCTTCCACGTGTCGCCCCCTCTTCATTTCGGGTTTTCTCCCCTGTTGTGTCCTGATCTCTCTCCCTCGAAACTTCCAAAACCCTAAACTCCAAAGTTCTGAAAACTTAAACTTGCCGACTTTTCCACTCTACCTTGACGAGAATCCTTTTGGACTTCGGGTACTTGACGTGTCAAGCCCCAAACTTGCAACTCGGACTTCCGAAGTCCAAAACTCTGAAATAACCTGATGACCCCAGAAATCTTGATCAACGGTTGACATTAATCTAGGCTATCCAAAGGATGGCTCTGTCCTGACCGTTATCCCCCTTGCAGCTTCCACAGATCCAACGATCCCCGTTGTTTCGGGATTCCTCCTCGAAGGATTTCGACCGTCCAACTCTTCCTCAAAGAAATTCTACTCTGAGTCACCTCAGTAATCCTCCTCAGTATGACTTGGCCTCTGCATGATGACCAAAACCCCTCTTCTGCTCTTCACACCTTGAAGGCACGAACTCTCCTGAGCTTCCTTTCACAACTCAAGCCTCCTAAAAGACTTATACATGCACTCCTTGCGGCACTTCCCCAATATGAAATCACTCATTAAATTTTGGTGTCAATATTCATGAACAAATATCAAATCAATCATTTTTATTGCTTAAATATTAATTGACAAATATAAAATTATTAATTAATGAAGTTAGAAGGCACTCTTTTAAGGGAGAGGTCTTAATGTTTGGTCTTCTTTAAGATCGAATAGAAAAATTTTACAAATATTGAATTAATAATTAATGAAGTTAGAAGGAGTTCTTTTAAGGGTGAGGTTTTCCAGAATTTTTAGTTTTCTTTGAGAGAATAGAAAAATAGAAAAATTCTATAAATATAGAATCAATAATTAATGAAGTTAGAAGGCATTCTTTTAAGGGAGAGGTCCTCCACAATAGAAAAAATTCATAAATATTGAATTAATAATTAATGAAGTTAGAAGGTGTTATTTTAAGGGAGAGATCCTCCAAAAAATTTCGTTCTCTTTGAGAGAGATTAGAAAAATTCCACAAATATAGAATCAATAATTAATGAAGTTAGAAGGGGTTCTTGGAATCTTTCGTTCTCTTTGAGATAGATTAGAAAAAATCCACAAATATAGAATCAATAATTAATGAAGTTAGAAGGTGTTCTTTTAAGGGAGAGGTCCTCCAGAATCTTTCGTCCTCTTTGAAAGCCAATAGAAAAATTCTACAAATATCGAATTAATAATTGGCTTTGTTTTAAGGGAAAGGTCCTCTGGAATCTTTCGTCCTCTTTGAGAGCCAATAGAAAAATTCCACAAATATCAAATTAATAATTAATGAAGTTAGAAGGCTCTTTTAAGGGAGAGGTCATCTTGAATCTTTCGTTCTCTTTGAGAGAGAATAGAAAAATTACACAAATATCGAATCAATAATTAATGAAGTTAGAAACGTTCTTTTAAGAGAGAGGTCATCTAGAATATTTTGTCCTCTTTGAGAGATAATAGAAAAATTCCACCTGTCTTATGGTTTGGATCCTATGCTTTGTGTGTGCATATGAATTTGTTTTCCCTCTTTCTTTGTGCGTGTACATAAGTTTGTTTTCTCTCTTCGTTTGCTACCTCCTCCTAGACAATGTCCATTCTCTGCATATATATATATATATATATATATATATATATATATATATATATAGTTTCAAAGTTCTCATGCATGGCATGATCCACCCTCAACAACTTTGCAAACCAGAATTTCCTAATTGTTGTTGTGAGACTTCATTGGAACATATTGCAACATATTCGAGTGAAACAGAGCTTTGGTGTCCTTCCTGATTCAAAACGTATAAATAATATATGGTAAATGGTAAGAAAGTACTATGTATGAAGCAAGTAATGGAGATGCATTCCTCTTCCTACTTTTGCAAGGGCCTTCATGGCTCTTCATGGCTCTTGCTTGGTTTCTTTGGTTGTTTATAGCTAAGTCACAAGGTTTTCCAAACCTAAAGATTGAGGTTCAAAATTCGGAGAACCTCAAGGTTTGTCGAACCTAATGTTGAACCTGAATGAACTTGAATGTGTGCCCAAATTGGAACCTTAGAATGAATTTGAAGGAGAATTTTATTGAGGTTTGGGATGAGGTTTCATTAGGGTTCAATATATATAGCAGAACCTAAAGTCGAACCTTATCCAAAACTTATTGGAAAATTTGAGCCCGAATCGAACCTAGGTTTATAGTGGCTCTCAAAACTACTTCATGAACATCCAAATAATGGTTAATGACATTTGATACAAAATCTTCACATAATTAAACCAACAACAAAATTGTAAAAAGATTGACATATACATATACTAGCACAGCCGCAAACTCGTGGCTGGTGAACGCCGAAAGGTTTCGATTGGACCAGAAAATGAAATGCACTATTGCACATGGCATCTCTCTAGGTTTCGGCTAGCCCGAAAAATGAAATGCACGACTGCACATGGTATCTCTCCACTCTGTAACAAAACCTTAATCTTTGTTAATCACTCAGATGTGGCAATCAAATAGCTGCCATAGTAAATTTTAAATATGATCAAGTAAAAGTAAAAAAATAAACATGTAAACGGATGTCTTTATAATAGTGAGGAAGTTAGTGGTTGAAATCAAAACCATTGATTTATTGGGACGACTAAAAATATTCCATCAATATTTAATCTTGTCCATTCAAAACTGATTAAGCACTAAAAACCTATTAAATGTGCTCATTGTCAATAGGTGTACGCCTTTCAGTGTAAATATACCTCACTCATTTTAACAGTCGATGGAGAATAAACCCTTAGCTATTATCAAACTAGACCAAATAATCCTACCCAACCTTCAATGGTGTTTTCGTCTTTCAAACCTGTAATGATGATGGATCAATTGCTTGCATTAGCAAAATAAACAGAAGCAAGTGAGAAAAGCTTTGCCCCGCAAGTTCGTGGTAGTGGAAGTTGCTTTAAAAATTATTATGGAAAACGGGCCATTTCAGAGTTAAGGTCTAGGAAGAGTGGAAAGATCAACGTAGGAGCAACATGTGCCTGAATGTTGATTGTCGGAGTGGCTATGCCAACTGTTTTCAACATTGTTTTTGAAAAAGACAGATTGGGCGGTTGTTAGGGCCCATGTGTTTCATTAGTTTGGTGAATATTAAAAGTGGTTATCGTTTGACTCATGGTTCAGTGATAAACCAATGGCATTAGACAAAACCCGTCAGTTTCAAAAATTGAAGGTTAAAAACAGAGATCAAATTTTAAGGGTATCGTTCGTAATTTATTATAAGGTTCGACTTATTAGTCCCTGTCGTAGGCATAGAGGGACTATAGCGATCGATAAATCATTGACTTCATATTAGTTTGTCCTTTGACCACAAATATTTCCATATTATCTATTGTTGGAACCAGGGAACTGAAAACATCAATTTTTATATTAAAAAAAGCACCATATTTGTCATGATCTTATTGGACAAGGGATTGGAAGTCTTATTGTCGACTTTTCTATTCCCAATGTTATATATGTTGGCATATCCAAAGTATTTGATCGTATACGGTCTTTATGAATCATATATTTTGTTATGCATTCGTCGAAGGTAGATTAATGCTAGCATTAATCCAAATGTTTGGTGTAGCATTTTAAGCTAGGTAAATTTATGGCAATGTTTGATATGGTGGCATATCCAAAGTTTGGTCTTCCAATACATTCTCTGGTGTTCAACCTATTGCTACAAAAAAATATAATAATTTTTTGGGGATACGTCAGAGACCTGCCACATTGCATTTTTTGTGTTACATGTTTAGAGAGAATTTCTGACAGAACTAAATGCTCACCTAATAGGCTTGGTAGCATTGAATGCTTACTTAACAGGCTTGTTACAACACATTTTTTTTCCATTTTTTTAATTTATATGTTTCAGCGGCATTTCTAGTTTATTGATTCATGTTTTTTTTTTGCATCTCCATTGATTTCTTATTTGCATGGTGTTATTGTTCTTGCTTGCCTTTTTGTGTTCTTGGAGTTTGCACATTTTGGTTTCTGTAATCGTGATTGGAACTGTGTCGACCTCAAACTATATTTCATAGCTGGTGATGTTTTTTCCATGGATTATGTGTTGTTATCATTTCATAGTTATGAGAGTAGGTTTTGTTGTGTGAGCGATATAGTTGTTCTCTTCCTTTTTTTTTTCTCTTGTAAACTGCGTTTCTGGCTCAGTTTTGTGAGTTCATGATTTTCCGGGTTCAGAAAATTTAAAACCATTTTTCGCTCCCCTCCATCCCCGCTACCTTTTGTCCTTCCCAATAGACATTAATTATGCTTTCAAAAGTCAAAACCGACCAAACAGGTACGAAAAAATGGGCTTTAATAACTAGAAAGGTCGAGGACATCTCCCATTAAAATGAATAGATAGGCGAATATTATTGGATCTCGTAATTTCTTTTGCCTCAATTTTGAGTTTGCAAAAATATTTTTTTTCCTTTTTTCCTGTTTGTGGTCTTTTAGTTTTCTTAAAAGCTTTAACATAGTCCACAAATGTGTCACCCACAGAGGCGTTCACATCATGTCCCTCTTTAATATTGTGCAAAGCTTAGATGTGAGATTTGAGAATCTGCTTGGATATGGGAATTTTAATGCATGCTAATGGTCACTATTCAATGTACATATTCAAAAAGATTGGCATTAATAAGAGAAAATATCGAGAACATTTGTCATTAAAACAAATTAACACAAAATCTATAGAAGATCATCTAGCGTTTATTTTAAATACTTATTGATATTTCTATCTATCATCAAAGAGTTGCGCTTTAGGGTGCATTCGTTCTAATGTTCCTGGTCATGGACATGTAAGACAACTTAGAGATGTGATTAAGGCCCAGATGAAAGAAGAGAGACTGGTTTTATGCGATGTGAGCTTTGAGTAAAAAAAAAACTCTGTTATAGAAGAGAAAGTCAGAGAGGAGGAAAAAAAAAGAACAAGTATGTCTTGGTTAGTGTTCTCCCTGTGTTCGATGCTTTGGTTGGTTGAAAAGGCTGCCTGGAGATTTGTTTGTTGAAATTCTTTGTTTTGTTGTTGGGATTTGTAATGGATTTTCAGGTCACGTGAGAAATAGTTCTTCGTTGAAGTATATAGCTTCTTCCAACAACACAGATTTGGCAAGTGTATCGAATTTTGTAGATCCCGCAAGATTTTGTCTTCCTCGAGGGCAACACATTTACAGTGGCTTGCTGAATGGCCCGTCATGTTCGTAAATGACGTGAAATATTACTCCATTTGCAAATGCAACTAGAGACGGGTAACAACTGTATGGGTGGATAAAACGACATATTATCACTACAAAAGTTTCTGATGTGATCTGCAACATTTGATACACTTGCCAGACCTGTGGTGATGTGTTCTGCAACATTTGATGCACTTGGCAGATCTATGATGCCCGAAAAAGTTATGTACCTCAACAGATTTGCATTTTTCAGTTGGGTTCGACGATTCTTCCAATTTACTGTAATAAAGCAAAGAATTTCAACATACAAATCTTCAGGAAGGATTTTCAACCAAACAGTTGATCGAATACAGGGAGAATACCAGTCACAACATACTTGAATTTTTTTCCCCTGTCATACCTATGGTGACATAAAACGACTCCCTCCACTTTAAAATCGGCATGAATCACATTTCTAAGTTGTCTCGGATGTCAAGGGTCAGGAACATTGCAAGGAAAGCACCTTGAACCCCAAGTTTTCGATGGTAGAGCAGAATTACTACTTGACAAAGAATGGAATGTTAAATAACTAGCGATTTCAAGTAGGCCACATCTGGAAGAGACAAGGTGTTCAAAAAAACTGAAATATATGTAGTTGGCAACACCGATTAAGTAGAAAACCCAAACTTGATATTGAACTCATTTTTTACAAATAAAGGGTTTGAATGTCAAGAAAACTATCAAGAAGCTTCATCAATGTACATATTTTGTATTGGTCGGCGGCAGGGAAAATCACAATCATTGTGGAAAATAACCTCAGTTGTATTTTGTAACCCATCTTATTTGGATATAGAATAATTTTGTTGTATTTTTTAATAGTATTTTCCAATCTCTGGTATTTGTTTTAATTTCATTTTGTGCATTTTTCCCCTGCGTCATTAAACATGGACGACAAGATTTTCTTTTTGTTGCCCACCACTTCGATTTAAATAAAGCCTGATCTATTCATTGCTTACATTTTACATTTAAGAATAATTTTTCATAAGCCATACTTATGTGGTGTTGGTCCCATATTTAAAGAAATAAATTGGAGGAGCCGTCATGTTTCTATTCTTCGGGTCCCATAAATAGAATGAATTAATGAGTGGCAACAAGGAAACTTCTTCTATTTGATAATATATGTGCATATATACTAATATCAGTACTATTGGAATAAATACTTAGTCATCTTTTCTTCTTCCCACTCGTTATCATTTTATGGATATATACTTAGTCGCCTTTCTATGGTATCTGGTTCCAGAGTTGGCACTAACATGTCTTCATATCCATCCATATCCTCACATGACAGATCTGGCCGACCATTGTTCCTTTCCATACTTAGCCAATTTTATGGTTGTCACCGCAGGGTCGGTGCTTACGAACCCGGTTGTTTATCGGTTCGTTATATACATCTTGCACTCAAAAAATCCGTGATATACAATTCCACCGCGGGTTCCTCGTATACATTAACTTCATTCAAAGTATATGTTGCTTCTTTCCATCCCTAGTAACTTCGCATCCTTCCATGATATAGATCTTCCACTCAAAATTTGTGTGATCTACAATTCCACTGTGGACTCTTCCGTATTTTTTCCCTTTTTTTCTTCCCGTGTATTATGGGACTATAAAGTATGGACATGATATTTTATAGATCATGTATGGATTGTGCATTCCATACGTTGTCACATTTTATATAGCGGGTTCTCGGGCAGGTGGGCTCAAAATTGGGCCTCCATTGTTCTGTGCCCTACAAATAGCACCCAGAATTATGTGATATACAATTTGATAAGAGGACCTACGGATTGGTTGACTGAACATTGCATTTCTATTGTTTTGTTTCCTCTAAATAGCGCTCTTAGTTCCGCGATATACAAATTGACACACGAAGTCCAGGGCTGGCGGGGTGGAGATTGCCATTGTTTACGAATGGCAATCTCTGTCAAGTATCTAATAGTATCTAAAAAAAAAAAATCAATACTAAATTATCTCTTAGTGGTGACAACTGGACAGAGAGGTACAAAACAGTTGGCATCACACCCTCCGCAATATACAAATTGACTATTGGATTCCCACATTGTCCACTCTTCCATGTTACAGATTATGCATTCAAATGTTCGGAGTGATACAATTGGAATCTTGGGACCTCGTGTCTTCTGTAGAGACTTTGTTAGCCTGTTTTGCATCCTCCTATTGTCGAGTTCATAAAATGTCCAACTCTTGGATACATTTTTGCGTTGGCACTAAGCTTCGTTCTACCACGGTTCATAAATGTTTCAAAGTATCTGTTGTTGCCTTCCATCTTCACTAACTTCCTCTCGTTCCTAATATAGGTTGGTTTTTCTCTTACCAGTGACAACTGAACACAATGGTTTGAAACAGTTAGCATTTGGCCCTTCGCAATATACAAATTGACTGCAGGGTTCACATCTTCTACTCTAAATTTTCGTGATCTACAATTCCACCAAAGACTCCTTAGTCTTTTTTCCCTTTTCTTCTTCCCATGTATTATGGCTCTCTGGTTATATACTTAGTCGCCTTTCTATCATTGCGAGTTCTAGCATTGGTGGGATAACATATCTTTATCTCCATCTATATAATGACACGATGAAGCCGGCTGACCGTTGTTGCTTTCCATACTTAACCATTTATACGGACGTGGTTGTCGGGTTGGTAGTTTTGAACTCTGCTTCTTGTTCTATGATGTACATCTTGCACTCAAAACTCTTGTGATCTACAGTTGTACCTAATTTGGGAATACTAATTTATTTGTGTTTTTTTCCACGAGCCTATGTAACATACGTTACTATTATTTTTTTGTGTTTCTCTCCATGAACGTATGTAAAATGTATGTAAAGAAAACTAATTTGGCAATGCTAAAAATTTTTGTCCAAGGAAAGCCTTTGTTTTAAAGAAAACTAATTCAGGAATGCTAAGTTTTTTGTGTTTTTCTCCACGAAACTATGTAACAGACGTTATTACTATTGTATTCTATGTTTTTAAATGTTCATGTAATTTCCATATATATGTAACATACATTATTATTTTCTGATAAATTTCTATAGTCCGCAAATCTGCTTGTCAATTTGTATATCGCAGAATTGTGGGTGTTATTTGTAGGGAACGAAACATCAGACGCCCAATTTTGAGCCCAAGATCCCACAATCCAAAATACAAATTGACTACCGGGTTCACATCCTCTACTCAAAATCTCTGTGATCTATAATTCCACCGTGGACTTCTTAGTCCTTTTTCCCTTTTCTTCTTCCCATGTATTATTCCTCTCTAGTTATATAATTAGTCATCTTTCTATCATCGCGGGTTCCAACATTAGCGGGCTAACATATCTTTATCTCCATCTATATAATCACATGACGAATCCGACCGACCACTGTTGGTTTCCATACTTAGCCAATTTTATGGCCGTGGTTGGCGGGTTGGTGGTTTCAAACTCTCCTTCTTGTTCCATGATGTACATCTTACACTCAAAACTTTTGTGATCTATAATTCTACCACGAGCTCGAATTTGCAAGATTAACTCTACCACGGTTCACAAATGTTTCGAGTATCTGTGGTTGTCTTCCATCCCAACTAACTTTGTGTCCTTCCTAATATACATTGGTTATGCTCTTACTAGTGACTCTTTATAGTGACAACTGCACACATTGATACGAAACAGTTCACATCCAACCCTCTGCAATATAGAAATTCACTACCAGGTTCCGACATCGTCCCCTCTTTCGTGTTACAGATTATGCATTCAAATGTTCTGAACGATACAATTTGACCGTCGAGACATTGTGACCCTTTTTTGGATTCTCATGTTCACGGGTTCATGAAATCTCCATTTCTTAGTCACTATTTTAGATTGGCGCATTCAAAATCTACTGCTTCTTGTTCCATGATATACATATTGCACTCAAAATTTTCATGATTTACAATTCCACCGCAGACTCCTTGGTCCTTTTTCCCTTTTCTTCTTTCCTTGTATTATCTCTTTCTGGTTATATACTTAGCGGCCTTTCTATGGTAGTGGGTTCCAGTGTTGGCGGGTTGACATATCTTTATCTCCATATATATAATCACACGACGAATCCGACTGACTGTTGTTGCTTTCCATACTCAGCCAATTTTATGGCCACAGTTTCCAGCTTGGCGGTTTCAAACTCTACTTCTTGTTGCGTCATGTACATCTTGCACTCAAAAATTTTGTGATCTACAATTCCAGCGTGAACTCGTTGAACTCACAAGATTCACTCTGCCACGCCTCGCAAATGTTTCAAAGTATCTCTCGTTTCCTTCCATCCACACTAACTTCCTGTCCTTCCTGATATACATTAGTTATGCTCTTACTAGTCATATACAAATTTCCCTCTGGACTGTCCTGCCATACCCTCTTTGTTGTTAGGAATATTGCACTCAAAAAGTTCTAAGACATACAATTTGGCCCTCGTTCCCTCACCTTCAATTGTTGTACCTTGTAACCCTATTTCGAAGTTGTTTTTCCCGTGCCCGCGACCTCTGTACTTTCTTACTACATAATTAGAAACCTTTCATGCTAACAACTAACCATGAAGGAACCGTCAACATTTTCATTAATGCGTGAAATGATCGAGGAGATCTCCCATTATTACGCATTAAACCAAGATGTGCGGAGATTTATTTTGTCCCTTTCGATTTTTCATCTCAAACACGCGTCATCGTGTTGGCCCACTCAAGAAATATACAATGCTTAATCACTCATTGTAATATCCACCATGTTTGCATTTCTATGTATGTTGTTACTAGTGTTTAATGTTAACAACACATCATGCAACAGTCATCGAAATTGTCATTAATGAACGAAAGTCTCAAGGGAATCTCCCATTCAGACGCTTTGGACCAAGATTTGTGCATGATTGTATTATCCCTTCCAACTTTTCATTTCATTCATCGTCTGGAGAAAAAAAACGTTCTTGTAGACTTATGGCAACAAGTCGGCAACATGTTTTTAGAGATACAGTAAATATCTTCGGACATCGAGACCAGAACTTCCAATGGTCCAGGACATACTTTTACTATTCATCCCATTCCACCCAGAATGAAGTGATTTGGACGTCTAGAATTGCTCGTGCAAGCTGTGTCCCTGAGGTTTTTAACTATAAGGAGGTGGTCTCTTGGTGCGCCCAAAAATATATTCTAGGACAAAGAATTATTCCACTGTGCAACCATTCTCTTGTTTCTTTGTCACTTCGAGCCTTCTGCGAGATCTTAAAATTTTCGGAGACAACATTGACGTTCAGAGAACAATACTGCAAACAGTTTCTAGAAAAAAATGATAATGGGTTGGAAATCTTAGCCGACTTCCTTGAAGACCCGACAACAGTTCCTGAAGATATCACAAGGTTGCAGGTAAGTTCCTTTAGAAATCCATTATGGGAAATTGCTTTGTTGTTTACAAGAATAACAAGACAGGCATCCACGACAAGCATTTCCCATATAATTATTTATATTTTGTATTTCACAGTCAAGGAACAATACATTTTCGATTGGGGGAAGCTAATTTCCATTGAGCTCTATTCCCAATTGTCATGATTCAAAGAATCGAATAAATTTTATATGTCATCCTACTTGATTTTTCCAATAGTGCATTGTTGCCCATTTCCAAAACTTTCTCTTTCCAATAAAATAAACTGTGGATTCGACCCAGTAACATTCTGGTACGAGGCCCTGTGGAGGCAAAAGGCCTCGCATTGTTTTTATGAAGTTTTTAATGGCTTTGTCTCAGTTTTCAATGATTTATTGTTAGGCAAGGATGCTCAGCAGATGTCTGGTTAGGAAACTAAGTTTTTGAATAGGAAGGGCACACTTGAAAAAAAAGGAAAATCATAGTGTCCTCATGGTCTTTGGCTCTAAGGAAAATCCTTCTTTCCTTCCATGCCACATCATGGACAAGATGTTTGTTGTAGAAATAGCAAGGCAATACAGCGAATGGTTTCATTTTTTCCATGACAAGAAAAAAAAACAGTTCATTCCTCTGCCCTAGAAAGTCGGAGACTTCGTGTGCAAAAACATCAATAAGATTGACGTGTTTGCCACCCATTTCAAGAAATTGAACCTAATGTATGCTGAAAGGATAAAAGGGTTTGACCCTAATGGGATATTTTGAGAAAATTTACTGGTAGTTGGCTTTAACAACTCTTGTATCCATAGACACCTAACCCAAGACAGGGATAGTGTGGACAACAATCCTACTTCTGCCAATTGCAACACAGAGATATTGCAAAGCGTGACTAAATTTTACAGACAACATGGAAAAGTATCCGGTGAGAAAAGTACCCAGTCCCTCACCAACACTCCCAAGAGCACGACATCACGGAGCATCGCTTTGACGACCCACCCCAGTAAGAAAGAAACCCAGAAATCTTCGAACGGAGGAGGAGATAATAACCCTCCTCGCATAAAAATTGATAGTTCTCACAAACTTCCAATGATGAAGAAGAGAAAAGCAATGTAGGGTAGGCAGAGGAACCCAAAATTTAAAGTGATTAGCTACAACTTGAAATTGAAACTGAGAACATGCACAAAATTGGGTCGTCCGCAGTGGAAATATCTGAGACCGAAATTTTTTACGAAGATGATCATGAATCCTTCGTATTCCAGAGCGCTCTTTTTGACAGCCAATATAAAAGTATGGTCATTGAAAAGAGAGATGTAACAAACAGGAAAGAAAAATCTCACACAGAGATTAACTTCATGAAAATGCGGCCGTCCCAAATCTCCTCATTTCACCAAGTAATTGAGATAGAAAATGCCAATATGAAAGACCGTCTCAATGAATTTGAGCAGGCTTTCATTGCAACTCCAAAATTTGCCAGTCCTTTGGCAAAAATTGTGCCTGCTACCACTGCAACTAAGATAAAATCATCCTCTACCCTCATTTCATGCTCTAGAGTCCTTGTAGAGAATAACATCAACAAAAGAATGCAGCTAGTTACTGAAGCCTGGAAAACATCGCAAAATTTAGTATCCTTCGGAAAGGAGGCAAATGGTTTCCTGGAACATTTGAAGGTGAATTTTTAAAATGACCAGCATTTATGTGAACAAGTGTTGACCCATTTTTCCAACTATGCCATCAACACATCAGAACTGAAAAGAAAACAAGAGAAAATCCCCTCCCCAAAGAGGAGCAAAAAAGTAAAATCATGCTGGCAAAAGAAAATTAAAAACCTAGAGCTCATTGTCAAATCATGCAAACAATTCATATCAGAAAAGGAAGATTTATTCACAAGCCTAATCCAAATGGACTTATCTGGAATTACCAATGAGGTTCAAGACCCAAACTTAATTTTCAAATCCTTGTCAATCACCAAAGAAGCCTTCCAGGGACAAGTTGATATTTTAAAGGGGTTGTCTTTCGAAAAGTTTTACGGCATAGCTCAAAATCATCTAGATGAGCACGAGCACTAGGTACTGGAGTATGTGACACACAATAAATAAATTGAACAAAGTCTGCATAGTATTTCAATGGATTTAATGAAATTAGAAAATGACCTTTACAACATAGAAATCCGGGATGAAATCAACATGGCCCCCATGAAAAGCTACATCAAAGAATGGTTCCAATAGAGAATGGACAGCCTCCTCCATGAAGGGAAACAATCAGTCGACAGGACTCCACTAACCATCGACAATAGCGACAAAAACGCATCGGGTTCATAGTAAGTCTATACTGGCATCTTGTTTTCTTTATCAATCCACTTATGACCTCTTTAAATAGAAAAATGTAACCAAAGATTCATAACTTCCAATTTCTTCTTTTCAGGTCTTCCTCTCTACTATCATGCACTTCTTCTTTTGACATTCCTAATTCTTGTACTTATTTATTTTTATGGTCTGCGAGAGCCCCAATCCCATTCTATATGACAAACGCATTTAAATTTCCAGAAAAATGTAACACAAATTATTAATTTTTGATAAATTCCAAAGAAAACTGATTCAGGAATGCCTTTATTGTATACTAAATTTTGGTTGTCCAAGAACCTTTCTCATTTCTTCCAAAGAAAACTAATTCGTGTCTACTACATTTATTGTGTCCTAATGTATGCTAATTTTTTTGTCTTGCACGACGTTGTTACTATTCTATTGTATGCTAACCTTTTGGGTGTCCAGGAACCTATACTTTGATAAATTTTAATTTTTCTTCTGTCCAGAAGCCTTTGCTTTCAAACAAACTAATTTGGAAATGCTAATTTTTTTGTTTTTTTCTCCACGAACCTATGTAACAGATGTTATTATATGTAACATACATTATTTATTTTTGATAAATTTCTATAGTCCGCAAGTTTTCTTGTCAATTTGTATATCATGGAACTCTCGGTGTTATTTGTAGACCACAGAACAACAAAGGCCTAATTTTGAGCCCGCCAGCTCGAGAACCCGCAATCCAAAAAGTGGCTAAGTATGGAGGTTTACTACATTTTTTGTGTCCTATTGTATGCTTAATTTTTTGTCTTGCAGGACATTGTTACTATTCTATTGTATCCTAACTTTTTGGATATAACACACATTATTACTATTCTATTCTATGCTTTTAAATGTTGATGTAATTTCCAAAGATATGTAACAGACATTATTTATTTTTGATAAATTTCTATAGTCCGCAAGTCCGCTTGTCAATTTGTATATCGCGGAACTCTTGGTGCTATTTGTAGGCCATGGAACAACAGAGGCCCAATTTTGAGCCCACCATCCCGAGAACCCGCGATCCAAACACTGGCTAAGTATGGAGATATGATACATTTTTTGTGTCCTATTGTATGCTAAATTTTTTTATCTTGCACGACGTTGTTACTATTTTATTGTATGCTAACTTTTTGGGTGTCCAGGATCCTATACTTTGATAAATTTCGATTTTTATTCTGTCCAGAACCCTTTCATTTAAAGAAAACTAGTTCGGGATTGCTAATTTTTTTTGTGTTTTTCTCCACGAACCTATGTAACAAAGGTTATTACTATTCTATTGTATGCTTTTAAATGTTGATGTAATTTCCAGAGATATGTACCAGGCATTATTTAATTTTTTATAATTTTCTATAGTCCGCAAGTCCACTTCTCAATTTGTATATTGTGGAACTCTCTGTGCTATTTGTAGGGCACGGAACAACACAAGCCCAATTTTGAGCCCGCCAGGCTGAGAACCCGCGATCCAAAAACTCGCTAAGTATGGAATGAGGACTTCGTGCATGCTCTATAAAATCTCATCCCCATACTTTTTAAAAATACATATTTCGTATGTATAAAACTAAATATCTACTTTCTAAAATTTGATAAATTTCAATTTGTGTTTTTTTCCACGAACCTATGTAACAAACATTACTATTAATTTTTTTTGTTTCTATCCATGAGCGTATGTAAAACGTATGTAAAGAAAACTAATTCGACAATGCTAAAAATTTTTGTTTCCAAGAAAAGCCTTTGTTTTAAAGAAAACCAATTCGAGAATGCTAATTTTTTTGCGTTTTTCTCCACAGACCTATGTAACAAATGTTATTACTATTCTATTGTATGCTTTTAAATGTTCATGTAATTTCCAGAGATATGTAACAGTCATTATTATTTTCTGATAAATTTCTATTGTCCGCAAATCCACTTGTCAATTTGTATATTGTGGAACTGTGGGTGCTATTTGTAGGGCACAGAACATCAGACGCCCAATTTTGAGCCTGCCAGCTCGAGAACCCGCAATCCAAAAAATGTCTAAGTATGGAATGAGGGCTCCATGCATGCTCTATAAACTCTCATCCCCATACTTTATAAAAGTACATATTTCATATGTATAAAACTAAATATCTACTTTATAAAATTACATATTTCGTATGTATATTTTATGCCATCCAGGAACCTACAATTTGAAATTTTTCAATTTCTTTTCTGTCCAGGAGTCCTTCTTTTAAAGATAACTAATTCGGGGATGCGAATTTGTTTGTGTTTTTTTCCATGAACCTATGTAACAGACATTACTACTATTTTTTTTTGTTTCTCTCCACCAACGTATGTAAAACGTATGCAAAGAAAACTAATACGGGAATGCTAAATTTTTTGTGTCCAAGAACCTTTTAAATGTTGATATTTTTTTTATATATTCTAGGAAGAACTAATTTGGGAATACTATGTTATGCATGCAAACCAAATGTATTTCAACCTGCTAGCCATGTGTCTATACTCGGTCACATTTGCTCCCATCCCAAACTAGCAGAGACTACGCTGCCATGCAACACTTGTTTTTAATCATTGTATGTTTACACAATTTTAGAAAAATATTTTTTTTCTGGACCATGTATTACTACTAAAGGATAATGTTGTGGTAAAATTATTTGAGACGAGGTTTTGTACTTTCTTACATAGTGTCCCCGGTCTAAAAATGAACATTATGTTATCAAGGAATTGACATGAGTAAAAACAATTGAAAAGAGATACAATATCATGATAAATAAATGTAAAAGTGTAAAGTTATTTAATATAAATTATTTTTATTATATTAAATTTGTATTTAAAATATTAAAAAATTATTATTTTTAATTAAAAAAAAATTATAAATTGTAAAAACTATTTTTAAGTTTACACATTTACTAAAATAATAAATTTCTTTGCATTGATTTTATTTCTAAAGTATTAAAAACCTTAACTTTTTATTTATAAAACATAAAATTATGTGAGAGATGTCATCCATCAAAACAAAAGAAGCTCTTATCATTATGTTAGTGGCAAGAATTGTCCAAAACGGATCATTGTTAACTTTTTATTTATAAAACATAAAATTATGTGAGAGTTGTCATCCATCAAAACAAATGAAGCTCTTATTATTATGTTAGTGGCAAGAATTGTCCAAAACGGATCATTGTTTTACTCGAGAGTTTATGAATACTAAGCTGTTCATTAAAGTTTTACATGATAATGTGATATGTCCTATTAATAATATATGAATTTGGAAAGTATTAACAGTATATGAATTTGGAAAGTAGTGATGTTTTCTACTAGCAAGTTTGTAGTTGGGAGGATAATAATTTTTCTTCTCAACCATCCAATATGAAATAATTTGACACAAATAAAAGTGAAAGTTCTACTTATAATATTAAAGCATCACAAAGATATTTACAAGATTTGAACTAGTAATAAGGCCAAATAAAACTTCACATTCATCAATTGTCCTATTACTTAGCAAACCAATTTTGTATTCTAATCTTTTTAACAATAMATKTATTGTTAAAAAGATTAGAATACAAAATTGGTTTGCTAAGTAATAGGACAATTGATGAATGTGAAGTTTTATTTGGCCTTATTACTAGTTCAAATCTTGTAAATATCTTTGTGATGCTTTAATATTATAAGTAGAACTTTCACTTTTATTTGTGTCAAATTATTTCATATTGGTTGTCATGCATCTATTGTTCTTAGAAGAGGGGATGTTGTAATTACATTGAATGGATTTTTTAAGGGGCATGGTCTTTTTAGAATCTTTTGTCATTTGTTGAGAGCATATAAAAAAATTCCATTTGTCATGTGTTTTGGGCGAATTGAAAAATTCCATATGTCATGTGTTTTGGGTGAATTGAAAAATTCCATATGTCCTATGTTTTGTGTGTATATAAGTTTTCCTTATGTCTTGTCCTTTGGCACCTCCTCCTCATCCTATTTTGTTGGTCTTCCAAAAAAATTCCTTTGGTACATAGGCAATGGAAATAAGGAACACAATTCGTTGGCTACAAGCTCTAAACATAGACTCCATTTGCATTAATTAAAAATAAAATTTATAAAATGAAAAAATTATTTTGAAGTTTACACATTTACCAAAATAATAAATTTCATTTCATTGATTTTATTTCAAAAGTATTGAAAACCTTAACTTTTTATTTCAAAAGTATAAAATTATGTGAGAGTTTCCATCCATCAAAATAAATGAAGGTCTTATCATTATGTTACAGTGGCAAGAATTGTTGAGAACAGATCATTGTTTTAATCATGAGTTTATGACTACTAAGCCATTCATTAAAGTTTTACATGATATTGTGATATGTCCTACTAACATTATATGCATTTGGAAAGTAGTGATGCCTTCTACTAGCAAGTGGGTAGTTGCGAGGATAACAATTTTTCCTCTCAACTATCTAATATGAAATAATTTGACACAAATAAAAGTGAAAGTTCCACTTAGAAGATTAAAGAATCACAAAGATATTTACAATATTTGAACTAGTAATTAGACGGAAGAAAACTTCACATTGATCAACTATCCTATTACCTAGAAAACCAATTTTGTATCATAATATTTTTAGTAATACCTTTATTGTCATGCATCTATTGTGCTTAGAAGAGGGGATGTTGTAATTACATTGAAGGGATTTTTTTAGGGGGCATGGTCTTTATAGAATCTTTTGTCATTTTTTGAGATCGTATAAAAAAATTCCATTTGTCAAGTGTTTTGGGCAAATTGAAAAATTCCATTTGTCATGTGCTTTGGGCGAATTGGAAAATTCCATACATCCTACGCTTTGTGCATATATAAGTTTTCCTTATGTCTTGTCCTTTGGAACCTCCCCCTCATCCTATTTCGTTGGTCTTACAAAAAATTTCCTTGGGTACATAGACAATGGAAATAAGGAACACTATTTCTTGGCCGCAAGCTCTAAACGTAGACTCAATTTTCATCAATGAAGACTATGCGACAAATTCTTAGTATTTTACAAGCAGTAGAATTGTCATACAATGATATCAACCATACAACCAAGGAGAAAATAATATTTCTACCTTTTGAGTGATATCTTACCCTACCCCTACCCTAGATTATGTAGCTACCAATTACAAAGGAAACGTAAAATGATCTCTCTATCATAAAATAAATTATGACATGTTGTCATAATCTTACTTCAAACATATTAACCATAATACATCCAAATTCTTGCTTCTTCACATTTAGCTTTTTGGTTGGCCTCATAAATCTATTGGAAAATATATTTGAACCTTTGATTTTATTTTTATTTTTATATCAAAATGATTGTTTTAAAAGTAGATCAGAGAGTCCATTTCTTCTCATAAATCTCATAAGCCACACTCATTAAATCCTAGCGAAAATGCTTACCACACGCCCTTGCAAGGCATGGTTGATTGTTAGATAACGTAGAAAATAAGTTTCAACATATGTTAATTGGTAGATACGGTACGAAGTGAGTTTTAAAATTCCTAAAAGCATTCATCAATGAGGATTATAAAGGCTATTAAAATTATAGTTCACTTAAATAAGGTTCATCCTATCATCTCTATAAATAAAGAAAGATAAACTTACTTTATTATGGAAGTTCATTTTAGATATGGTAGGAAGTAAGTTTTAAAATTCCTAATGAACATTTGTTAATGAGGATTATAAAGGCTATTAAAAATATAACATTTAAATTAGGTTCATCCCATCATCTCTATAGTGTTTAAATTAGGTTAAAACATTATATAAAGTTATCAGAGTCAATATTGGAAATGGAAATATATATATATATATATATATATATATATGAGAAGATATAGAGACCACCAAACACATGACCCACTAGAGGTAGCCACAACGATGACCACAAGGGGGCACTTGCTTTCTTGCAGATACTATCTAGGGTGAAATTGTCTTTTGGTATTGGAGTAAGACATAAAAATACTTTTGATTGGCTAAGAGCTCATCTTCTTTAGACGTAAGGAAATAAGTTAATAACCCAAAACCTAGAGGTCTCTAGCAGTAGTGGAAGCCTACCCCTTTATGAACCACCAAAGGGTCATTTTAGGTGGCATGGTTTTACTTTAACATTGTTGATGAGCTAGCCCACATTCATAGATAACAACCAATGATGACTAGCCTAATTTCCAATTAACAACTGAGTTATGATAGGTTTTACCTTATAGAGGTAAGTACTAGAGAAGTATGACATGTATAACTTTAGGGTGGTGGTATTGGAAATGATAATAGAACACAAACCAGCTTTCAAACTTCCTAACTTATGGAGAACTACAGATGCATGGTTGTTTCACAAAAGGCACTTCTTTAAGGTAAGGATTTTTTCATAGATGATGAGAATTTTTTTAGTAATTTAAATCCTTTGCTGTGAGTTGGATGTGTCAACTGTGATTCGCCAACCAATCGTCTCTAGCAATTTTGACAAATTAAAAAGTCAAACAATTGTAGAATTTCAATTGAGAAATCCATTTTGGTCGATTGGTCCTTTGCTTCTTTTGGCATTACTCAATGAAAATGGTCTCATGAGCAAAACATTATGGCCTAGAATAGGAAATTCAACTTTACTAGATAGCTCGACTCCAAGCCCCAAAAAATCATTCAATTGTTCGTGTCTTGAATATTCTAAAAGATATCGTGTTGGTACATTATTAATGTAGCATCCCCATCCACCTGTTGGGCTATGCCACACAAAAAATTTGAACTGTATACAAAATTAAAGCATATAAATAGTCTGCAAATACATAGATTCATACAAAATAATAATAGAAATACACATGCAGCATACACAGGGAAAACCCATAAAAACAAATGCATAAATAATGATGCAGCACATAATTTAACACACAATTGAAACTTATATTTGATAAAAATATCACCAAATGTGCGCAGACCTTCCACATTCCTCCCAACCATAGACCACACTGCTCATAATCTCAACAGTGGGTCACCCCCATGTAAGGGAATACTAAGCTAGTCTAAAGTTTGACAAGCAACATAATTGCTCGGTCCAAGGTGCCCAACTGTTGCAACTAGCATACAGTCTCTCATTCCCCACATGCATGTCCCACCCCAAGAAGTGTGCCCTTTCTCTATTTAACAATCCCTTAGATTCCCCACTTCCCTTCCAGGGCTTCAGCAACAGGCCGGAAAAGAAGTCTTAGAGCCCTATAGGTATTGCCCAACGTACCAAGGAACAATTTCAAGTAGTTTTTCTCGTAGAGAAACTACTCATGGGCTCGACAACTCGCTTCTTCAGCCTCTAGTCAACCAAGTTTCTAGTTATCCACAACACCAAGATTTCCAAGTACATGTATGGTGATGGAAGAAACAAAGTTGGGATGGTAGGAGAGAATAATGGCCTCAATACTGAAGGAATGATGGAAAATGAACTAATTTCCCCCAAATATATGTGCAGACACCCTTAATGACACATGGCCCTCAAGGAACTCACTTGTCTCGACTTGTAATTCGTTCCCTTCCCATAGGAACTTAGGATAACATAAATTTATATCCATACCTTAGAATTTAGGAATAATGATATAATATTCCTTTGGGATTAATCCCTCTAGCTTATCTCCTTCCTAGACTCTTAGCCCACTTTCCCTTCCTAGTGGAGTTTAGGACCCCATAATCTTTTGTGGGTCGATATGCACCAGTGTTGTACTTTATTAATGATACGAGTGTTTACATATTACAATATAGGCATGATGAAATTTAACATCCAGGATCCTTGACGTAATAATCATATAAGCATTCTAGCCTAAACCCGACTCACCAACCTATAAAAACAACATATATACAAAGGTTACATGGCCTCAAGATCGTGCACTCAATCCGGTGTGCACAAAACTCTAGAATGTGTGCACTCTTATTTTGGTATGAGATTCCCATGTACTAACTCAATGCGTGCAGAATCAGACCAAAGACCCTATATCATCAGCTCACCAACTTATAAGCATATTTACATTTACATTTACATTTACAATTGGGGTTCATCCTAGGGGTATTACATTCCCCTCCCCCTTATTTATGAACTGTCCTCGGTGCATTATATACCATGTACAATTCAAAATTACTCAAAAAACTCCATTTGTTTACTAATGAAGCTTGTTATCCACCTGGTGCTCTTGTTTCAAGTACCAATTCATGTATTCATACCATAACTGGAATTCATTTGCTCTATTCCATAGAGCTGCTTCATGAAAGATTTCAACTCATTGTTCATTTTGGCATTGTTGGGTGCAGGCCCATTTTGGAGAAAATGATATTTTTGGAAAGAAAAGCACGAAGTGGAAGAAAGACAAATGGTCGAAAAAGTAGCACGTACACGGTAAAGCTACATGCAAAGGAGGAAAGAATCCAAGGCATGCATGCAATAAGACATAGCCATCTTAGAGTTAGGGTTTTGGTAAGATATTGGAATAGTTGATAAGCCAATAATAAGTATAAATAAGTACCTAGGAGGTATAGGATGAGAGAGATAGATGTGTTTTGGAGGCTCTAGCATGTAAGAGAGGATTGTTTTGTGTAGCTAGGACAAAGATCGTAAGATCTGTCATATTTTTGTAAGTTGTTGAGCTATAAGAGAGTTAAGAAACTCGATCCCAAGGGTTAGATCGCAGGCTGAGGAGAATGGTGCGATCTAATCAGCCTCACAGGGATTGTGGGGCCTGTTGAGATTATAAGATCAGAGAATGAAATGCGTGCAATGCCATGACTTTGTGTAATGACCCTAATTGAATAAATGATTAAAGATTATTAAGTAAGATTTAATTAAAGGAATAATTGAGGATTAACTAAGTAATAATAATCTAACTGAAGATCACATTTAATGACCTGTGACATAAATTTAAGAGATAAAAAAAATAATATAACAAGAATTGCGTATGCAGTAGAGGGTGGCGTATGCAGGGCGAGGAGCCCAGAAATCCCGAGATGATAAAAATATTAATGAAGGGACGAAGGACATAGGAAAGGGGTGGTTGTGAAGTAAATGCGTGAGTCAGTAGGGAGGAATAAGGGATGGGAAGAGGGGGATGTGCGCACCATTCGACGGGAGGGGGAATGGATGTTGTGGACTGTGTTCTGCTGTGAGCAGCAATTTTCTGTGCACTGTTGTATTTTGTAGATTGTTGACTTGTTGTAAGAAAGGATCAGAGTTCCTGGTTGAGATTTTATCTGGGAGGCACTGAGTTGCTAGAGGTTTTGGGCACGGAGGGTCAGGATATCCGTAGATATCCTGGAGCTAGGTAGTTTTCCTAGTTGACAGGGAGGACAGTAGTTTTGGGCAGTTATTTTCCTGGTTGTGGCAGGATTGATCTGAGGAGCAGGTAGCAGGAAAGCAGCAGCAAGGCACAGAGATAACATAAATTAGCATCAGAACCAGGTACTTGTTAAGTTATGTATTTATTTCTTTCTGTCATGATTTCAGTATTTATTGGAAAATCTAAGTTATGGAAGTTGTTGTTATGAAAATCATTATAAAGCTATCAAGTTATTTGTTTCAGTTTAATTTATAAAATGTTTATGAAACTTAATGATGTTTAGAAGTTTATGGGCATTACATATGGTATCAGAGCATCTTAGTTCGAAATCTGGGCCTAAGGGCCAAAATCCCAAACGATTAACTCCAGCCACGCTTAACCGATAAGAAACACACATTCAATTTGACTAAATAGGACCGATACAATGTGGTATCCAAGCTGTTAAGCACGAAAAGAGAAGTCATAGCTTAATTTTCCTTGAGCAATGCTGTTAATGAAGTTTCGGGTAGAATAGACACCTGAAACCAACGAAAATGTCGTGGGAAGCTTCTATTGAAGGCTTGACACTGATAAGATTCAACGACTACACGAACCATACTAAATAAAAGGCAAGAGCATATTTGCAAGACCTTGAAAGGCCTACTTCACCTCGAACTTACCTAAATAAGGAACTGTCAATGTGTGGTCGGATAAAGGAAATTTAGGAGACTTGTATTGTGCAAGAACAGTGAAACTAGTTGCGTGTATTAGCCTCGGTGAATTTTAAATAATGTAATATCTCATGAACATTAGGACAATATAAATTTTAACCGTGCCAAAGAGAGAAATTTGAAAACCATGTAATGTTTCATGTAACTGATCGTTATCCCAAAGGAGAGCCATCTATTATGTGGGGGAACGGATCTGAGCCGTCAGATCTCGGGCGGATTCCCGTCAGCCGTCAAATCTCGAGAAGTTGTGCAGGGTTTAAGCCCTAGCGTGCATAGGAGGAGTCCCGAAAGAGTCATCGGGAAATCTGAGTCATCGGGGTTTTGTTAAGTCTGAGAATCGAGGCCTTGTGGTTCTCGAAATCTTGAGAATGGATCCTAGCCATTGATCTCGGTAGGACACGTGTCAGCGTTCTGGGAGGCATCGAGATTTTACCATCGAAGATTTTAGGAGTGTAGAACCGTTGCATAAGGAAATCGTGATTCGTGATTTTCTTATAGGATCGGAGTCGTCCAAATAGTGGTGACGCGTGTCAAAATATCCCGAAGAGTCGCGAATCGAGGTTTCCGGAGACGTGAGACTTGTGCAGGTTGAAATCACGATCCGCGATTTCCCGATAGGATTAGAGCCATAGGATCGAGTGGGAAAAGAAGATCTGGACCGTTGAGGCATCTACGTCCAGCAGGAGCTCAGGAGGAGCCTATAGAAGAAGGAGACCGATAGTCGTCGGATCTCACATAGAAATCCCGTAAGTCGTTGGATCGGGAAGAGTTGCGTGGAGATTAGCCTCTCGAGGAGGAGCGCACAAGATTCAATCTGAGCCATCCGTCTGAGGAGGGATAGGTGTCGGAGATCCGGAGTGGGTTGGAATATTAGCCATTGGGAAATCGTCATTTTCGTGGACAAGTGATCGGGGAAACCCAAGTGAAAACCTCGACGAGATTTGAGCCGTCCGTTCACACGGGACAGGTGTCAAGGATCGGACGAAAGTCGCAGATCGGGAAATCGGAGTTCTTGAGGACAAGGAATTTAGGACATTGTAAGTCCCGAAACCCCGAGAGTCAATCAGGATCGTCCATCTGCATGGACAGGTGGCAAAGGATCGAGCACCGTCGGAGTTTTGTTCATCGGAGAATCGAGGATTCTGGTGACAAGCGATTTATGCATTGAGAATTCACGATCCGCGATATCCTAACGGGATTTTTGAACCATCCATCAGCAAGGACGCGTGGCGAGAGATCCCAGAGAGTCGGGGTTCGGCATATCGGAGCTTCCGGAGTCGTGAAACTCTTGCACAATGGAATCGTGATTCGCGATTTCTCGATACAATCAGGGTCGTCCATCTGAGGGACAGGTGGCAACCATCCAGAACCTTCGGTGTTTGGCCCCATCCGGAAATCAGGAATCCCGGGGATATGATGTTTAGGCACTTTGAATTCATGATCTGCGAAACTCGATGAGTGGGGTCCAGCTGTCGTCACAGCAGAGAAGGAGGACAGAGGCATAGTGGAGGCCAGCTGTCAGCCAACTGGAGTTCAGGAAATCGGGGTTTTTGAGGACATAGAACGCTTGCAACAGGAAATCGCGATCCGCAATTTCCCAACAGGATCAGCACCGTCCATCAGCAAGGACGCGTGGCGAGAGATCCTGACAGAGAGTGAGACTACGGTCACAAGGAGAGGCCATGTGGATCACGGGCATAGATTGGAGGGCTAATGCGCTAGGAGCTCATCGGGGATCGGGGGATCAAGAATCCTAAGGACGTGCGCTCGATGAAATCGCAAACGCCGAAACCCCAAATCCCAATAGGGCGATACAAGGCCATGGTCATGGAGGCAGGTCATATGAACCAAGCTCGTAGCAAGGGGGCTAATGAAGAAAAGAACCCATCGGGAAAGTTGAGCACAAAATCTCGATAGGAAGGTATATGGTAACGATCTTGTGAGCGTGGTCATGTAGACCAAGGTATATCCAGTAAGGGGCTAGCTCATAGGGACGGAGCTCATCGCGAATCAGGGACAGGAGAGATAAGGAGTTCGCGGCAGCGAAAAATTCGAAAACCCGAAACCCGATACAGAGTCGGGGATAAGTCACGATAGGTGCAGAGACCGTGACA
>ML809678.1:18100-56156 GCA_009831015.1 Picea engelmannii | reverse complement strand
ATTATGGTATGAATAATGTGTGTGAAATTATATTGATTTGGATGCATTGCTGTGATATGTGGACTAGTGCATGATTATGCTATGATTTTGGTACTAACACTGCCCAAAACCAAATAAACGATGACAAAACCTCCAACAACACAGTGCCCCTGTATGTTCCATTATAGGGTGTTGACCCTGGTTCTGTTAGGAGGGGTGGAGGCATTTCCCACCGTGTATCCTCTGAAACCTGAAGTCCTGGGAGGACGGTGCTGGTTCACGCTCCCCAAGATGTGTGATGAGGACTGTCAGTTGCCTGCTAGGGAAGCTTGGTCGGGATAGCGACACTTCCACTTACAGGTTCTATTTGGAGTTAGGCCAATATAGTTGGCGCTCCAAGATAGTCTAGCAGAGGAAGGATAGGATGGGAGATGGAAGTAGGTTAGGAAGGAAGGATGAGTAGAATAGTTGAGAAATATGGAGATTTGTTTGTGATGGAATTTGATGAAGGGAGAAATGTGTATATATGAATATTCATTAACTAAACTACAGCTGTGTAAAATAAAATTGTTAAACCGGATAATTGTGATTAAAGAATTTCTTAAACAAATTGATTAATTGTTGTCTTTTATAAAAGACTAGTCTTGCTGACTGGATTGAATGCATACATAAATTACTAAAGGATGACAGTTTGATTATTAGTACATGCACGAGACTTGCATGTACTAGCTACACATGCATTTCTTGTACATATACACTAGTATGTATGAGCTTTCTTGACTTATTTACTGATAACGCAGTTACCTATTGTGAATGTGTGAACCATGCTCTTTCCTTTATACCGCAGATGCCTTAAACTTCGGGACGAAGTTTCTTGAAGGGTGGGTGTATGTAACGACCCTAATTGAATAAATGATTAAAGATTATTAAGTAATATTTAATTAAAGAAATAATTGAGGATTAACTAAGTAATAATAATCTAACTGAAGATCACATTTAATGACCTATGACATAAATTTAAGAGATAAAAAAAAATGATATAACAGGAATTGCGTATGCAGTAGAGGGTGGCGTATGCAGGGCGAGGAGCCCAGAAATCCCAAGATGATAAAAATATTAATGAAGGGATGAAGGACGGAGGACGGGGGTGGTTGTGAAGTAAATGTGTGAGTCGGAAGGGAGGAATAAGGGATGGGAAGAGGGGAATGTGCGCACCATTCGATGGGAGGGGGAATGGATGTTGTGGACTGTGTTCTGCTGTGAGCAGCAATTTTCTATGCACTGTTGTATTTTGTGGACTGTTGACTTGCTATAAGCAAGGAGCAGAGTTCCTAGTTGATATTTTATCTGGGAGGCACTGAGTTGCTGGAGGTTTTGGGAACGGAGGGCCAGGATATCCGTAGATATCCTGGAGCTAGGTAGTTTTCCTAGTTGGCAGGGAGGACAGTAGTTTTGGGCAGTTATTTTCCTGGTTGTGGCAGGATTGATCTAAGGAGCAGGTAGCAGGAAAGCAGCAGCAAGGCACAGAGACAACAGAAATTAGCATCAGAACCAGGTACTTGTTAAGTTATGTATTTATTTCTTTCTGTCATGATTTCAGTATTTATTGGGAAATCTAAGTTACAGAAGTTGTTGTTATGAAAATCATTATAAAGCTATCAAGTTATTTGTTTCAGTTTACTTTATAAAATGTTTATGAAACTTAATTATGTTTAGAAGTTTATGGGCATTACACTTTGGAGAACGTATAATAAAAGAGATTGAGAGACAAATATTTTTGGATGTAGAATAGGAGGGGGTGAACCACAGTAGATCATGTGTTATGTGAATTTTTATTGTTTATGTATTTTATGTCAATGGTAACCTCTTAGATGAATGTCTTGATGAAGTATTTAGATATGTTGATTCACATGCATGAATAAAGAAAGACAGTATATTAAATCTAGATGGATGAAATAGTAAATAAATGAAGATCACAAAGTACAATCCCAGATCCCCACTCATTCCCAGGTTGCAAGAACCTGAGCATTGCAACCACCCATAGAACTATCTCGGATGAGACTGTGCAGTACAGTCTGTGTGTTGTGTTTCCTTCTGGTTTACCAGGAGGGCTGATATTTTTAGAGGAATTTGGTGGAAGATTGTTTAGATCCGAACCTGGATCAGCCTAAGAAGTAGTAAGAGAGTCGTAACCAACAAATGGTTTCATTGCCAGTTGAAACTGCATGGGATTGAGTGAGTGGGATTCTTGAAAGAATCACGAAGAGAATGAAGCTATAAAAAGGAATGTGTATACCATGGAATCCAACGAAGGTGAATATTAAAAGATGGTTGAAGATGAAAGAGCTAGAGCTTGCGCAAAAAGACAACAGAAACCCTAAAATAACACCGTGCAAATATCTTGACAAGTACGTATTTAGCGACTTGCATGAAGTATTTTTTTGTGATTTCCCACATGTGTTGCAGGAGTGGATATTGAGGTTGAAATAAAACCATGTGACAAATAGAATCAGACAGTTAGAGTGGAATCCTATGGATATCACGTAGTTACACCAAGTTGGTAACAAATTCACGTGCACAATAGATTTCTGGTTAGACAGTATTGTTGCAGAATTTATCACAGAATTTGCAGTAGACATTATGAAATCTTACAGTGCGACAGAGAAAGAGTTCCTAAGAGGACCACGAGGAATGTATATTAGGTCATTGTATACTTCCATAAATATCTTACTGTATAAAAAAGGTGTAATGACTATGGATTCAGACAGCTAAACTTCCTTGCATGCATGGGGGAGGGGGGGAAGCACTAACAAGAGATGGAGAAATGGAGGAAGAGATGGATAAAGGAAATAAGGAGGGGGCCTTGGACCCAATCATGATGGAGGAAGATCAGATTAAGCGAATCATGGAAACATCTAGAAAAATGCGTAGTGGAGTAACCTACCAATATAAGATGAATAATAAGAAGAGAGCCATGCCAGAGAGAGAGGTCTTGAAAAGTGATGAAGGAGAGGTATAGGATATCTAGGATATCGAGCAGATTGAGGAAATATCGCGCACAACATATGAGAGGAATATGAGAGGCCTAAGGGCAGGAATAGAAGGAAAAACTCCTATCCATGTGAGTGTCAGTGTGGAACCCATAAACCCATGTGCGACTAATACACCAAAAAGAACACCACTGTTTAGACAACCGAATTTTGGTTGTAGGAGAAAGACAGGACAAGGATCTAATCACAGCGCATCAACTGGGGGAGCCATCTCAAGAAGCATTAGTCAAGGATCTACACCGTGTGGAGGTATTATTCCAATGCAGTTTGCAATGGCAGTACATGATCCTACCATTAGGTTACCAAAATTTAGGGATGAGGCAGCAGAAGACCCTGAAAAGCACCTATTTATTTGTGCAAATATCTAGGAAGTAAAATGAATCACAGATGAGGACACAAATTTGGCGCAGTTATTCATCGCACTAAGAGACCGTGCACTATACTGGTACATGAGTCTAGTTGTAAACAGTCCACTAGGGACAACAAGGACATTGGTAGAGGTAAGAATACTATTGATAAATGAGTTCCAGAAGCCTAGATCTAAGGATCAATACATGAATGAGATGATAGAGATTAGACAAAAACTAGGAGAATCTGTCTGGGAAATTAACCAGAGATTTAAACGTTTAAAAGGGAAATTGAGGTATGTCATGAATGACATGCAACATAGGCATTTGTTTATGAATTCTCTATTACCACATCTGAAATACCCACTCAGAAAACATAAATTCCAGAATCAAGCAGAGACTCTACATGTAGCCTTACAAAGGGAAGAAAACTAGTATCATAAGACAAATCCACCCATAGAGGAATTGAAGGAGGATCTGAAGAATCTAACCTTTCAACTAAATCAAAATAAGGGAAAGGACAAGAGAGAAGTTGTTTGGTGTACCACATGTAGGACAGAAGGACACCACAAGAAAAAATTTCCAACGTTCGCGCAGTATATGGAAACAGGAATGCCAAATACCTTACCAATAGGAGAAACCTGGTGTGATATTTTTAAAACACGTGGGAATGATCCATATCATTTCCCTATGATGAAAATGTACCAAACAGTACCAACAAGTGCATACTGTAATTTTTGCAAGTCAGTAGGGCATGATGATAAGGATTGCAAAATAATGGATCTAATGAGGGAGCGAACTTCAAATGCATATAGGGTGCAAGAAGAAATGATGGCATGCCAAGTTCCACCTCAGTTTAATCAAGTACCACCTCATTATAACACTACGTCACAGCAGTATAACAATGTGCAGTTGTTGTACAACACTGTGTAGCCACAATATAACCCTGCACAGTACAATCAGGTACCCCAGTATAATACATCGCTCAGAGATTGCACTAGCTACAGAGGTGGAGGAAGAGGTAGAGGAGGATCTGGAAGAGGAATAGGTCTAGTAGTGTGCCATAACTGCTAATAGCCAGGGAATTATGCAAGGGAATTTCCACTTCCACCTACAACATGAATGTATTGATGTGTAACAAATCACGATGCAGAGGATTGTACAACATTGTTGGGGAAGATATAGGAAAAGAGAAATCAGAATAATCAAAATGTACAATGTATCTTTGTAGAATCCAGAGAGGATGATAGGAATATCAACATAGTGACGCGTGGAGGCGCTAAAATAGGAGATGACGGAATCAAACAAGATCCTATACAACACCAATGGGTGAAGAAGAATACTGAGCCACCAAAGCGGTTTGATACAGGAAAGGAGAAGGAAACCTTCAAGGAGGCAGGACAAGATTTTATCAAGTAGAGTGTTGTGTCTACAACTTCCATGCAACATACTCAAGATGTCCCCACATATAAAATGTCATCGGCAATGGACCACACCAGTGAAGTAAACCCTAGAGACCAAGTAAGTAATATCTTAACTTTTCTGCAATCTTGTGTTGATTTATTCAAAGATCCATCATATGTTACAATATTATAGAATCTTCTAGATAGATGTAACAAAAACACTGAGGGGAAATTATAACAAAGAACATTCAATCACCTCCATGACAGAAGGAAGACAAGCAGATAATTTAGATTGAATGGCAATATCAGATATTTTAACATGGGTGATGTTATATTGGACCTAGGATCTGAAGTAAATGTCATGCCAAAGAATACATGGAAATGCATGGGAGAGCCAAGGTTAGGCTACTCACCAGTTCAACTAAATTTAGAAAACTAACGCAATTTTTCTACCAATTGGGAGGCTAAAAGGAGTGACAGTAGATTTGGACGGAGTGCGCACTATGTCAAACTTCTAAGTCATTGAAATAATATATCGCACAACACCATATCCCGAATTTCTTGGACTGGATTGGGCATTTTATAATAAGACATAATTAATTTGAAGACAAGGAAAATGACATTTGAGTCAGGGCAATATCGGTTCATTGCATCGTTGGACCCATTCAAAGCCGAAATATTGTGGAACTGACCTATCTGTATTTAGAAGAAATCAACCAGCTATACAGAACCACCATGCACACAAAAGATTACATTAATCCAACTGTAGATGGGGTACTCAACTGGAGAAGTATCACCTCATGTTCTTTTGATTCATATATAGGATTGGATAATTGGAAACAATGCCTACATGAGGTATCTACAAGAAGGTGTGCAAGAATAGACTACTCAGTAAGATGGGTGGGTACATACATAAGAAAACCTCCCAATTTTGATGGGGTGAACGACTTAGAAGAGATCCTGACGAATTATGAGGAGGAAGTATCAGATAATAAAATGATCTTAGCCATAGATATCGCACTTAAGGCTACAACTACAAGATAGTGGGGTGCGCACAAGGAAACATTTAAGGACTGGTACCAATGTAAGTGATTACTACACATTAGATTCGACACATAGTCGACAAGCAATGAGATGCAAAGATATGATGGATAGGGGACACTAGCAAAACACTTGGAGAAATGAAGAAAACTATGGAGGATGAAACCACCAGAGGAATGGCCTCATCACTTCATCCACACATTGGAAGGAATTATAACAAACTGGTATGTAGACCATGAAATGCACAAAGGCACTGTAGAATGGACAACATTACAAAAAAAAATTATAGTCACTTTCTCATTTGACCAAGAGAACCCCAACATGGATTTAGCACTCAAACAGATAAGAGGAGTGATATTTGTTGATGAACCAGAGGTTGAGATTATAACATAGTATCAACAACAGAACATACATACAGTTAAGGAACTACTGTCATGTCATCATGTGGAATAAGAAGCACCAGATGAATATGACATGTGCAACATCCATATTACAAAAGTTGTAGGTGAAAGAGAGGTGGAAGGTCCATCTCTGGAATCATAAGTTTTTGTTGCGACAATCAGGGTGAATAAAGTCAACATTGTGACAACTGATAATCCCAAAATGGTGAGCATTGGAGACTACTAGGATGAACAAACAATGGAGAGGATAACATAGTTATTGTGCGAGTACAGTGACCTATTTCCAACGACCTTCACCGAAATGAAAGGTATAGTTGGAGAGCTAGGTTAGATGAAGATACCTCTCAAACCTGATGCTAGATCTATCAGAAAACAACTGTATAGACTGAATCCAATATATAAGCAGAAAGTGAAAGCAGAAATTGACAGAATGTTGGAAGTTGGAATCATAGAACCAATAGAAGAATTAGAATGGATAATCCCTATGGTAGTTCATGAGAAGAAGCAAGGAGGCATAAGGATATGTGTCGACCTGATAAAGTTGAATGATGCTTGCCTACATGACCCTTTTACTACCCCTTTTACTGACGAAGTCCTAAAGAATGTGGGAGGTCAGGAAGCATATTCATTCATAGATGGATTCTCAGGCTACCACCAAATCAAAATAGATCCAGAAGACAGGTATAAGACTATATTTTCCATGGAATGGGGATTCTATCAATAGGTAGTCATGCCTTTTGGAATGAAGAATGCACCAACAATATTTTCAAGAGTAGTGATAACTGTATTCAAAAAATTCATCCATCGATGTTTAGAAGTATACCTAGATGATTGGACAGTATGCAATCTGTTGAAAGACCATGTAGAGGTGTTAAGGATAATATTGGAAAGATGCAGGAAATGCTAGATATCTCTGAACATTAAGAAATGCATATTTGGGACACATTTTGGAATTTAATTGCATCATATAGTATGCAAATAGGGTCTAATAGTGGATCCTGCAAAGATTGCAGTAATTGTGAATTTTCCACCACCAAAATCAGTGCGATAGTTGAGAGCCACATTGGGACATACAAGTTACTACAGAAAATTTATAAAAGGGTATGCGCAGATCACTACGTCTATGGAGAAACTGCTCAAGAAAGATATCAAATTTCAGTGGGATGAGAATTGTCAGCAAGGGTTGGAAACCTTGAAAGAGAAAATGGTCGCAACACCTATACTAGTATTCCTATATTGGGAAAAGACATTTCATGTGCTTGTAGATGCATCAACCATAACACTTGGAGTTATTCTGGCACAACCCAGAGAAGTGGAGTTAGACCATCCCATAGTATTTGCTAGCAGAAAATTGTCAGAATCAGAACAAAACTATAATACTACAGAAAGAGAAGGCCTGGAAATGGTATATGCACTACAGAAGTTCAGGCACTATTTACTTGGAAAACATTTTAAGATGTTCACAGACCATTCTGCCCTCTAGTACCTAGTCAATAAGCAAGTGTTGGGGGGGGGAAGAATTTGTAGATGGTTATTGTTAGTTTAGGAATTTGATTTTGAAGTAATAGCCAAACCAGGGAAGTTGAATGCAAGACCTGATCACTTGTAAAGGTTCACCAAAGAAGAGGAACCTACAAATTTAAAGGATAAATTCTTGGATGCGTAGTTGTTTTTAGTACAAATAGTTGATGAATATTTTGTTGAAATCATTGAATACTTGAGTACAGGGATTGTTACACATAATTTTAACACCGCATAGAATAAAAATTTGGTTGTGAGAGTTGCAGACTATCAATTGATTGCAAGATACTTATACAAAATGGGCGCATACAACATTTAGAGAAGATATTTATTAGAGCATGAAAGGCATAGAATTTTAGCAGAAGATCATAAGGGAATAATTGGAGGACATTATGTAGGAAAAGCTATCACGTAGAAGGTCTTGGGCACAGGCCTATGGTGGCCAACAATTCATAGATATGCTATGGACTATTGCCAGAGATGTGATGTATTTCAGAGGGTTGGTAAACCTAACAAAAGAGATGGGATACCCCTAAGACCAAAAGTAACCTTGCAAGTATTCGACAAATGGGCAATAGACTTTGTGGGACCAATTAACCCACCATCAAAGAGGTCAAGAGAAAGGTATATAATTACTGTGATATAATACTTAACAAGATGGTCAGAAGAAAAACCAATCAAAGATTGCAACACAGAGACAACAACACACTTCTTGTTTAAGCAAGTGATCACTAGATTTGGTTGTCCAAGGATTTTTATGAGTGATCAAGGCATTCACTTTATTAACAGTAATATCAAGGCTATGACTGAGGAGTTTGAAGTCTATCATAATAATAGTACACCATACCACCCTCAAGAAAATGGAATAGTGGAAGCCTTCAACAAGATATTGGAGAATGCCTTAACTAAGATTTTCAATGTCAATAGAGACAACTAGGATTTGAAGATATCAACAATATTATGGGCATACACGACTAGATGCAAACAGTTGATAGGACAGACACCATTCAGGATGGTGTATGGATAGGAAGTAGTGGTACCATTGGCATGTCTAGTACCTAGTCTGTGCATCGCAGTAATTACCAACATGACAAAACGAGGCATGGTAAAAGATGTTAGAGTTTAAGCTATCATTAGGTTTCTTTTCAATTCACTAGATAACCATAGCATAGATAGGATCACTGAGAAATACACAATCACAAGAGACACATCGTTTATCCCAGGAAACCCTCATGGGGGAGAAAACCCAGCAAAACTTTCCTTAATATAGATAGCTAATACAATGCCAAGAGAATAAAGAAAACAATACAAAAAATCCTCTCCCAATTATGTGCCTCTCTCACTCTCCCTTCTTCTCCAATTGCAGCTCCAAACTTGCGCTCTGATGAACAAGTGAGTGAGTGAACAAATGAGGCATTGGCCTCTCTTATTTATACAACCTAGTAGGTGTTGAACTGAGGTGTCTTTTCAATGGTAGGGCCGACTTCTCATTATGGGTGGTTATAACCACTCTAATATATTTTGTGGGCCGGCTTCTCATTTAGCATGTTACAATTAGGGTTTGACCAATCTGTAAAAGGAGATTTGGTCATTTACAATTCTCGACATGATCAATCCACAAAAGGGGATTGATCTAATCAATAATACATCAATAATAAGATAGAATACTTTTTGCAGTTACAATATTTCAACACTCCCCCTTAACAAGAAGGGTATTATACAACAACATCAGGCGAGAGAGAGGGCAGGATCATCAACAACATCTTGGAACATTGATTGGCATATCTATAAATCATCAGAATTTTTTCTCATCATCAATATCATAATTCACAACAGGGAGCTCGAATGACATCATCATCCTCATCAACATGAGGCTAAGGTAACATCATCATCATCTTCAGTGTGAGGCTAAAGTAACATCATCATATTCAGCATGAAAGATGAAATAACATCATCATCATCATAATCATCTTCAACAAGGAGCTGAAGTGGCATCATCATCATCATATTTAGCAAGAAGATGAAGTGGCATCATCATCATCAACTTTAGCAAGAAGTTGAAGTGGCATCATCATCATCAACTTCAACAAGAAGTTGAAGTGGCATCATCATCATCATCTTCAACAATAAGTTGAAGTGGCATCATCATCATCAACTTCAGCAAGAAGTTGAAGTGGCATCATCGTCATCAACTTCATCAAGAAGATGAAGTGGCATCAGCATCGTCAACTACATCAACATGGATTAGTATACACTAATACATCATCATCATCAATAACAGCACAAGGCTGATACAACATCAAAAAAAGCAATATCACAGAACAAAGGCTGGAGCATCAACAACAACAACAACATCACATCACAAAGGCTGGAGCATCATCAACATCATCACTAGGCTGAGAGTCTTCAGCACGAGGTTGGCATCAAAGCACAAAGCTGGCTACACAATATCATCAACACAAAGTTGGCATCACAGCATGAGGCTGGCACATCATCACATCACGAGGCTGGCACATCATCACAGCACAAGGCTGGTATGTCATCAGCACGAGGATGGCATCGCATCACTTAAGCTGGCACATCATCACAGTATGAGGCTGGCACATCATCACAGCACAAGGCTGGCACATCATCACAACACAAGGCTGACATATCATCGGTATGAAGCTGGCATCATAGCACTAGGCTGACACATCATCATAGAAATTAAGTTGGAATCACATCACTAGGCTAGCACATCATCACAGCACAAGGATGACACATCATCATAGCACAAGGCTGGCATATCATCAGCATGAAGTTGGCATCACGGCACTAGGCTGGCACATCATCACAACAATTAAGCTGGCACATCAACACAACAATCAAGTTGGCACATCAACACAACAATTAAGCTGTCACATCAACACTACTCCCCCTTCCAAGGGAGGTCCTTTAGGACTATACCAATCTTATCTCGAAAGTGCTCAAACTTTACATGAGATAGAGGCTTAGTCAACACATCAACAACATGTTCATTTGTGCTAACATATTGGAGTTTTATGGCTTCTCTCTACAACATATCACGAATGAAGAGATACCGGATCTTTATGTCTTCGACTCATCATGGAATTCAAGGTTCTCCATCATATTTATATAACTCTGGTTATCACATAGGATCATGGTGGCTTCCATCTCCAGATCAAATATATATGTCAACAACATCTGAAGCCATATGGCTTTACAACTGGAAGAACATGCAACAACGTATTTCGCTTTTTTTGTGCTCAGAGCAATGTTGAATTTCTCCCTACTATGCCATGAAGTCATGGCTAACCTTAGACTGAAACAACATCTTGAAGTGTTCTTTCTATCAGAAACACTTCCATATCAATATGAATCGGTGTAACAACTCAGTCTAAAGTCATGATGTTTAGTATAATAGAAACCAAAATCCAACACACCCTTAAGGTATCTCATCATATGTTTTGCAGCAACAATGTGAACACGTCTAGGTTCTACCAGATACTAACTCAAGGCAAAACATGTATCTAGCATGGTATTCTTTAGATACATCATTGAACCAATAATCTATCTGTCTAGGGTAGCATCAACCAATTCTGACAAGGTATCTACCAGGAGATTCAACTTCGTTTCCATGGGTGTGTTCATGGATTTACATTTCAACATGTCAAACCTCTTCATTTTAACTGCATACTTCCCTTGGTTAAGGAAGATCTTCTCTGTTCTCTGTCAAAGTTCAAGACCTAAGAGATAATGCATTTAGATCTTCTGTCAAACTCTCTAGTGAGCTTCCTCTGCAATCTGTGATGAGATTTTCTTTATCTTGTCAAGAATACATCACCTACATATAGTAGTAACATCACTGGCTCATCATTCATAACCTTGAGATAAAGGTTAGAATCAAATTTACTCTTTGGTAACTCCCAATATCTTCAGGAAATTGCAAATCAATCTCTAGGAGCTTGCTTCAATATGTACAAAGATTCCTTCAACCTACAGAGCTGAGTCTTTCTATCTTCAATATTCAAACCAAATTTTCATTTTACATTGTACCAATCTGGTACAATTGCTCAGCTGCAAATCAATCTGCACAAACATGTGCTAGCTCTATGTCTTTTCTACAAGGCACTATCTATCTCATTGTCTGGGAGTATGTCCTCTACTCTCTCTGCAACTGTTCCTTCTAGAATCTGGGACTCTACACCTGCATCTACTCTAAGGCTGAGAATAATTGCTTCATTCTCACTGTGGCTTCTAAAATCTAATATTAACTCCTCTTATTCTATCATGGAAATAGTTTCATTTGAAACTAAGAGTGGATCAATAATTGATACTAAACCTAGCTCTTCTTATTTCATGGAGGTAACTCTATCTTTCATTGTAGTCATGTCTCGTGACCCAACTAATGTAATTAAACAACTACCACTTGATTTTAAATATGGGGATTGCTCCCCCTGCATCTCATACTATATATGAATCATAGTTGTTCTGGTTTTCTTTATAAATACTGGAACTATTTCTTCAATAACTGGAGTAAGTGTCTTGCCATAGTCTTCTCCCTCTTACTAGAATAATCCTCTTAGACACACATCAATATTTGTACATATACAACATGCTTGATTTGTATGTATTAATCTTGGAAGTCGATACCGACTTCTCTTCTAGTCTCACGGAAGAATCCATATCCTAGTCTTTATAACTGGCTTCCTTCTTTGTCACTGAAACAAGGGAATCTTCTAGGAGATTTAACATCTTCTAGGAGTCTCTGAAGTTATGATCTAGTATTCTCATGTCATCTGTCTCCCAATCCTAGAATTTGTCTCTCCATCTGATCCTTTCTGAGATCAGGCTTATCCTTGATTTCTTCTAAGTCTACAAGGAATTCATCATCTCTTACAGGGTATACTTGGTGTTGAATACCAAGTATAAATATGAAATACTGAGTCAGGCTTCAAATGAGTTATGCTTCTCGTCAAGGTAACTTCATTAACCTTTGAACAATTCTACTATGAGTTCTTGTTCTAATGTTCGGTCATATTTGGATCCTTCTGCTCCTATCAATCAATCTTCATATGAGATACTCTAAATCTCAAAGATATCATCTTCTTCATCTTCTTTGGTAGATGAGTGTATATGGTCATGTACATTAACTTCTTCATATCTCATCTAATATGTTTCCTTTTGAAACTATAGATTCCTCAAGGTTATCACCTATGGCCTGAGACAAGGTCAAGAAAACAACAAGCAAGAATAATACTCTTTTGATAATAGTAGATAAAACAAGGACAGGAATAATCATCATAGTAGCTCCTTTAGAGCTATCACTTGTGACCTGTCTGAAGAAAAGATCAAAAGTAAGAAATACAATATGAAATAAGGTCAACACTCTTCTATTGTTGTGATCAAACATTCCTCCATGGTAACCTAGAATCAACACAAGAATTTTCTCCTAGAGGATATGTTAGTTGTATATGTTACATTTAAGCATTTATCTCAATATTCCCACATGCTACCAAGTATAATACTCTTCAAAGACTGCTACCTCAACTATAGTGTTTTCTTGACACTTGCACATTTTGAATCTTATCAACTTAATCAATCAATCCTGGAACCTAGAGTTTTGTTCTCAAGAATGAGTGTGTTGGTTTTCTTCCAAGTCTCCTTCACTCAAGATGACAGGTTCTTTCTTCAACATGTCTTCTATACTAGGACAATATGCTCTCTTGACAGAAGGTTGGGTTAGAGAACAAACTCCATGATCTCAAATTTAATCCATTTAATACCTTGACTTTAATTTTCACCAAATGTTAGTATGATGGTCATAGCTTCAACATGCAATCTAGATCAAAATAATGTCATAACAAATAGATGCATATCAGAATAATCAAACCTGGGTTGCATTATTCCTCTGAATGTGTTGGATCTTGAGATCCTTCTGGATCTATAGAAAGAGATCCCTTCTCCTGCAAATACCCTTTAAAGCTTAACAATCTAAACATATGTGCGTACACACCTTAGATAGCATTCACAGGTAGTGGCACCATCTGGTAGCAGTGGTAATAATTACCAACTCTTAAGAACTTCAAGGGTGACTGCAACTAGTACTACGGATGATGCTTCAACTAATACTACAAATGCAATTGATACTGCACTTGATTCTGAGACTGCAACTGCAGCTACAACTTAGGGTTTTACGAGGAAACCCTAACTTTTCAAACTTCAAATTTTTAAATTCTAATCCAAGGGATAGATGCACTAAGTTGAGGTGAGTAAGTTGGTGCAGTCAGATTTCTGAAAATCCAAATTTTACCCCCTCAAACTTGACCAGTGGATTTCTGGACTTGTGCTTCTGGTTTTCTAGTACTTCTGGTACTTATGGTACTTCCGGTACTTCTAGTTTTCTGGTACTTCTGGTACTTCTCATTTTCTAGTATCGATGAAAACTAGGGTTTCACTTTTCGAGAGATCTACACACTGAAAAGGTGCGTTGAAGGTGCCAAAGAATTCCTTGGGTTAGGGCGCACTTTTCTAGATGGTTTTGAGGCTGGAATTTTTCTTCAATAAAAATCCCTAATTTTTATGTACAACAACAGTGACGCATTTCTTCTACTTGTGAAAGACGCTCTCTTCAGCTTAGCTCTGAAACCATTTTAGAGTTTAATATATCATTAGGTTTCTTTTCAATTCACTAGATAACCATAGCATAGATAGGATCATTGAGAAATACAAAATCATAAGAGACACATCATTTATCCTGGGAAACACTCATGGGGGAGAAAACCCAGCAAAAACTTCCTTAATATAGATATCCAATACAATGCCAAGAGAATAAACTAAACAATATAGAAAGTCCTCTCCCAAGTATGCTCCTGTCTCTCTCTTCCTTCTTCTCCAACTGCAACTCCAAACTTGCGCTCTGATGAACAAGTGAGTGAGTGAAAAAATGAGGTGTTGGCCTCTCTTATTTATAAAATCTGGCAGGTGTTGAACTGAGGTGTCTTTTCACTGGCAGGGCTGACTTCTCATTCTGGGTGGTTATAACAACTTTAATATATTTTGGGGGACGACTTCTTATTTAGCATGTTACAATTATGATTTGACCAATAAGCAAAAGGGGATTTGATCATTTACAATGCTCGACATGATCAATCCACAAAAGGGGATTGATCTAATGAATAATACATCAATAATAAGATAGCATACTCTTTGCAGTTACAATATTTCAACAAAATAAAGGCTAAAACAGCTCATGGAAATGGAGGAGGATAGGATTATAGAAGGATTTAATCAGGAGGTATAGAAAGCAATAGATAAAGATTGGCATGATAGACATATCAAGAAGAAGGATTTCAAGGAAGGAGACCTAGTATTACTCTATGACAATAATGTTTTGCAACATCCTGAAAAATTTAGAATACATTGGCTAGGGCCATATGAAGTCCAACATGTCACAGATGGAGGATCTATGCGACTAAAGGATCTAGCAGGCATCGAATTTAAGGGAATGATTAATGGGAGATGACTAAAGCTGTATAGGGACATTCGAACTCACCAAGTATAAACAGGGACAACGTAGTAAGGAAATTATGTATATAGTGTACCATAGTAGATACTATACATAAAAATGACAAAATCAAATAAAAAGAGAAAAATAAAGAAAAAAATACAAACGAAAGAAAATACAAAAAACAGAAAAAATTGTGCGTAGGAGTTACCACCCCAAATACCAAAATATAGCATGTAGTAAAGAGTAAATTTGGCGCAAATGTATGAAAAAGGTGAAAATGTACTGCGAAAAGGTCTATAAAGGGCAGAAAGTGCACAATTATTCAACACTTAGCGAATTTTGAGCTCAGAGCGATTAGAAGAATCTGTGCCCTAATTTTGAAATCATCATCGTAGCTAGCTAAGCTTATGACAGTCACATAGGATGGCTCCACTGAAGTCGGGGTCGTCAGGCATGTTTATCTAGGTCACCCGACAAGGTCATAGGCATAAGGAAAGGATACAACCCACGACCAAAGTCGAGATGTTCAACCCTAAATAGTGGCTCATTACCCCTTAATTGGGGCATATTACATTAGTAATGTTATTTTATTTATGTCATCTTGAGTCCATTAGTGGTAATTGTACCTCCTAGTGTAACACCCCCTTACAGCCGAATGGCGTGCAGGTGTTACTACGCGGAAAACACATGCTCATGCATAGTTAATCATGTACATTTATGCAGTGAAATACATTTAATCTCACAGTACTCACAAGGAACATTTTAACATAATAATCCACGACACATACATTAATCCCAATACTCAGCAGAATGCATGATCATTTTAATACACAGAGATACAAAGCATATTGATAAAATGTGATAAAACATAGATGAACACTTATCTTGTAACAATAGCGAAAACCACCAACCAAGTGCAGGCCTTCCACGAACCTCCTAGCCTTAGACCACATTGTTCATCATCTCAACAGTGGGTCACCCACGAGCTGGGACCGAGCTCCACCCCAAGGCAAGGAATCCTAACTAGGTTGAGGTTACAGGGAAAACCACACTTAGAATCTGGAAGGATCCTTCCCAGGATGCCATCTTACGCCCACTACTCCCAGTCCCTCATTCCCCACATGCCTGTTCCGCCCGGGAGTATACACCTTCACAAACACAGTCCATCGGTGCTAACCTCCCTCTCTGGGCCTCAGAAACAGGCTGGATCAGGAAGTCTCAGAGACTGAAGCTGGTGCTGGACACTTTCTGGAAGAGACCTCTTCCCACAACATCCACCTCTCTCCCCCTAGAGAGAGATCACACACAGGCACAATTACCACCTCCACTGGACAAAAATTCTCGCAGAATTTATCTCTGCCTGGTTACATAGTCAACTGGGAATACAAACTCAAACCTCTCAAACAAGCTCAGCAATCGCAACTAGGTCTCATGGTGCTCCTTTTCAGAATCGCTTCTGGAACCCTTTTCGCAGGGAACTCCCCAGACTTCCCTTTCCCTCGGCCGAATTTCGTTTCCCATCCGCCTTGCCCCAGGATAGACTCATGCTCTGGTGTCGGGAATGCGTGACAGACAATCCACGCAAGGGTCAACGCAGGTTCAGACGGTTCATAAGATGTATAAGGTGTTTCTGTCGGGGTCGGATCTGTTCCCCCTGGCAGTCCGTAAATCGTAATGGAGAAGAGAACCCCCCAACATGGCTCACGCGGATTTTATTGCATGGTCAGGGTGACACCGTTGCCCATGAAGCTGCATGCGTTCCGGTAACATGCGTGCTTCCCACCACATGGAAATCACAGGTCATTCAAAAGGACTTAGGTTAAAACATATATGCACATATCTTTTGGAATAATAATAAAATATTATTCCCAAGGCTTAAGCCTTCTAGGCTCAACACTTAGCCCCTAATTCCACCTCCAACCCCTAATCCCTTGCCCACTCTGTGGATGCTCGGTCCCCCTTCACTCATTCATCGTGGTCAGTCTGCACCTGGCGGTGTTTATATTTTATTAATCATTATGTATATATATACAATACATCAGCAGGCTCCCTAGCCTATCAGCACATAAGCCTACCAATTACACAAAAGTTAGCTCACCAGCCTATAAAACATAATTACAATCCTTTCAAAACATGGTTTACAATGGGGCTCGGCCTTGGGGACACTACAATCCCCCTCCCCTTATTTTTGCACTGTCCTCAGTGCAGCTTTACACAGCATCTGCATGCCTTCCAAAATTTTCAAAAAGATGTGGGTACTCTGCCCGCATAACCTCTTCATGCTCCCATGTCGTGTCTTCTGGACCGTACCAGGTCCACTGGACCTTTACAAGTTCTATAGCTCGATTCCGGAGCTGTTTTCTTTTCCTGTCCAATATGCGCACAGGATGCACTTGCAGGACACCCTCTGGTTCCACCTAAATCACATTCCAATCGATAACATGATTAGCATCAGGTACATATTTCTTAAGCAGTGAAACATGAAATACATTATGTACAGTCATAGATGCAGGTAATGCAAGCATGTATGCAACTAGCCCAATCCTTTCCAGGATCTCAAATGGCCCACAAAATCTTGCTGCCAACTTGGCGCAACTTCCCAGCTTCAGGGAACTCCTGTTAGCTTTCACTTTCAAGAAAACATGGTCACCCACTTTAAATTCTCTATGGGTTCTGTTACTATCAGCATAACTTTTCTGCCTATCCTGGGCAGTTTTCAAATTCTGTTTGATTTTTATCATCTGATCTTCCATCTCTTTGAGTAGTTCGGGACCAACTACGGTTCTGTCAGCTGGATTATCCCAGCTCACTGGAGTGTTGCACTTTCTTCCATAAAGTGCTTCGAATGGGCTCATTTTCAATGATGCATGGTACCCATTATTGTAGGCGAATTCTACCAAATGCAGGTAGTCCTCCCACTTCGATGGTTTATCCATCACATACATCCTCAGCATGTCTTCTATTACTCTGTTCACTCTCTTTGTCTGTCCATCAAACTCAGGATGATATGTTGTACTAAAGTTCAAATTCGTTCCGAATCCTTTGAACAGTCCTTTCCAGAAATTTGAAGTGAATTTCGGGTCCCTATTAGACACAATTGTCTTAGGAATTCCATGCAAGCGTGCAACTTCCTTTAGGAAAATATCAGCAACATCTGCTGCTCTGTGGGTGGTTTTCAGCGGAATAAAATGGGTAGCTTTAGTAAGCTTGTCCACCACCACCATGATTGAATCATGCTGCTTGCTTGTTCTGGGCAATCCGGTGATAAAATCCATTGTTACCACATCCCATTTCCACTCAGGAATAAGCAAAGGCTGCAACAACCCTGCTGGGTGTCTGTGCTCAGCCTTGACCTTCTGGCATTCCATACATCTGGCGATGTATTCAGCAATTTCCTTCTTCATACCTGGCCAAAAATAATGGCTTTTGACTGCTGCTACAATCTTTTGATATCCAAGATGACCAGCATAAGTCACGTTATGAATTTCTTTTAGAATTTCCAGCTTCAATTCTCGATCATTAGGTACATACACTCGGCTTTTATGCAGAAGTAAACTATCAGTTCCCAAGGTGTAACTTTCCTTGGTTTGGGGTTTCTCATGTTGTTGTAGCTTTGCTACAAGTCTTTTGTACTACAAATCAACATTTGTAGCTTCAAGAATTCTGTCTTTCAACTCAGTTCTGTACATGCTAATGGTTGTAGCATGTAATTCATGCACTTTTCTGCTGAGTGCATCAACCACCTTATTTTCTTTCCCTTTGATATGCTGGATATCAAAGTCATATTCACATAGAAATTCTATCCATCTAATTTGCCTGGAATTTAAGGTTGGTTGTTCAAATAAATATTTCAGACCGTTGTGGTCTATTCTTAATTCGAATCTCTTTCCCATGAGGTAATGTCTCCATTTCCTCAAGGTGTGGACGATTCCTGCCAACTCTAAATCGTGAGTGGCATAGTTCTTCTAATGTTCCTTCAACTTTCGGGATTCATAGAAAACTACAAATCCTTCTTGACTGAGAACTCCTCCCAATCCCTCCTCACATGCATCTGTGCACACTACATAATCCTTGTCTTGATCTGCAATCCTCAGGATTGGAGCACTAGTTAGCAGTTGCTTCAATCGCTGGAAGTTGCTCTCACATTCTTCAGTCCATTGGAACTTCTTCCCCTTCCTTTGCAAGGAAGTGATAGAATGGGCTATCCTTGAGAATCCGGCTATGAACCTCCTATAATAGCTTGCCAGACCCATAAAGGATCTAACTTCTGTCACATTTATTGGCACTAGCCATTCTTGAATGGCCCGTACCTTTTCAGGATCCACAGCGATCCCTTCTTCAGATATAATGTGTCCCAAGTAATGGATCTGCCTTTGGTAAAAAGAGCACTTGCTCAGTTTTGCGTATAGCTGGTGTCCTCTCAACACCTGCAGCACCATTCTAAGGTGTTGTTTGTGTTCTTCCTCTGTCTTGGAATACACCAAAATATCGTCCAAGAAGACTATGACAAACTTGTCCAGATATTTTCTGAACACTCCATTCATTAAACACATGAAGATAGCAGGCGCGTTGGATAGTCCAAACGGCACCACAGTAAATTCATAGTGACCGTACCTTGTCCTAAAGGTGGTCTTGCTGATGTCTTCATCTTTTATCCTCACTTGATGATATCCGGTTCGAAGATCTATTTTCCAAAATACTTTCGCATCCTTCAACTGATCAAAGAGATCATCAATCCTTGGCAGAGGATATTTGTTCTTGACAGTGACTTTATTCAACTGCCGAAAGTCAATGCACAGCCTCAATGTCCCATCTTTCTTCTTTACGAATAGGACTGGGGCTCCCCACGGTGACACACTGGGGCGAACGTAACCTTTCTTTAGTAGTTCTTCGAGCTACAGTTGCAACTCTTTCAGCTCTGGCGTACTCATCCTATAAGGAGCTTTCGATACTGGGGTTGTTCCAGGCATCAAATTTATAGAAAAATCGATGTCCCTCCTCGGAGGTAGTCCAGGTACCTCCTGAAATACATCCTCAAACTCCTAGAGTACTTCATGGTCTTCCAAATTTGATACTACATCTTGGGATGCTTCTTCCACCCGAGCTACAAACAATTGATAGCCCTTTCGATAACATTTCTTTAGTTGCATGGCCGAGATTTCTCTAACAGCCACGGCTCTGGGAATTCCTTGGATTGTTACCTAATTTCCCTCTTCGTTCAGGCATGTGAACCTCTTGTTATGGCAATCCAGAAGGGCATGATGTTGGTCCAACCAGTCCATCCCAATTAAGCAATCATACAAGCCTAAAGGCATAATGTTCAATTCATCCTTAGTGTTCATTCCTTTCATGTCCACTGAACAGGACTTAACCAATTCAGTGACCTTCCTCTTGGTCCCTGTGGCTAACTGCACCAACCAAGATTTCTCATGTTTGTTCTTCATTAGATCCAAACTTTCCACCACTCTAGGATCTACATAACTATGGCTAGCCCCTGAATCAATTAAAATAACAAGTGGTAGGTTGTTAATCATAAATTCCACTTCAATCATGTGCAATTGAAATTTTGCTTGCCTGTTGTCCAGGGCTGCGTAGATTCTCGGCATTCTGCTGCCCATATCCTCCACTGTTTCAGCTTGTTGAACAGTATGTATAGTTCTTGGCTTACCATTTTTATGGGGACAATCTCTGTACTTGTGGTTTCCTTGACAACCCCAACACTGAATGGGTGTCGGTCTTTGCCTTTGTGCACCCTCTTCAGTCCTTCTTGGCTCTCTAACTGAAGGCTGTTCCTGATGAATGTTTCTGAAAAAGGACGGCTTGATTCCCTTCTGCCTCTGTTCTTTCTTAAACCTCTTATGATCATCCCAAGCCCTCCGAAAGGTAGGCCTTTCTCTTTGTTGTTCGTATAGGCATTTCGCCCTTCTTATGGTTTCTTCCATGGTCTTAGGATCATCATATTGAATTTTGTCACCAATAGAAGGTGGTAGTCCACTCAGATACCTATGAATTTTAACAGCCTCGTCTTTGATGAATGGAACATACTTCAGTAGTTCCAGAAAACTTTGTTCGTACTCATCAATGGTCATACTGTCCAACTTGAGTTCGAAGAACTCCTTCATCTTTCTGTCATAGTATCTTTTAGTGAGGTATTTCTTCTCAAAATACCTCTTAAACTCCTTCCATGTGACCTCTTTCTCTCTGATGTGTTGTACTTGCAAAAACTGATCCCACCACATGGACGCTTTTCCTTTCAGCTGGTACATTGCAATTCTACCTTCTACACGGGCAGAATAATTCTGCAATTGGAAGTATTTCTTCATGCCCAGCAACCATGTCTCGACATCTTCCTCCTTTTTATGTTCTCCATCGAATGTTGGAGGCTTAATCTTATTCATCTCTCCTTTCAATTCCTCCCTTCCATATTTTCGATGTTTTCTGGTAGGTGATGGGCTTGAACTACTGTGTGTCTTACTGTCAGAACATCTTTGGGAGCGACTGTAATGTCGGCTACCACTCCTCGATCTACTTCTTCTTCCATGAGTTCCGCGACTCCCCATCGTACTTGAGTCTCTTCCTTTCTTGAGTTTCTTCTCTATTCTTTCCATGCTCTTCAATATTTTTAAATTGAATTCACCTTGCCGATCCCGGATTTTCATGAGCTTTCGGCTATCAGCTAGGCGAGCTTGGGCATCTTTCTGCAATCTTTCGATGAGTTGCATCATATGTTCTTCCTTACTCATCTCTTTTCCGTGCCCATTGGAGTTCGATCCTTCGACTCCCAGGTTAACATCCTTTCCTTCCTATTCATCTTCCATTTCAGGGGTAATTTGCACTCTTCCCCACTCCATACTCGGCGTTGATTAATTGGAGTTCTGGCCTTCGTTGAACTCTGCACATGCACTATGCAATTAAATTCGCAATTTGTCAGGCCATTAGACTTCGCGAACAATCCACAATATTTACAAGTCAGTTCGAACAAAATAAAAGACATTTTGTTTTTAATGAGTATTATGTATCTCTTTCATTTCCTTGCATTTGAGGCAATTTCTGGGACATCGGAACTTCGGAATCTTGGTCCACGAAGATCCGACAGTTAAATATACGAAACCCAAGTTACCCTTTTCTCAACTCGCGATCTCGCGAGCTCGTGAGTGGAATACCCTCGACTCATTTCCTCTAACCGTCGATACCTGAGATGCAACACGAGCGCGGCTCCCTCTCTGATAGTGTCTGCTACGCATGACCGTAGCCTAGGTCTAAGTCTAAGTGTTAGCACTCTTCGCTACTTGCACCTTCGTGAGTTTCGACGTCGATCTTCCATGCTCTTACCTCGCGAATCCCCGAGACACGAGAAGTCAATGGGGCATTGACTCCTTTCCTCCTGGCGACGCATATTCACCAGTCAGTCACCCAGGCCCACCTTGTGGTTATGCCACGTGTCCTCGTGCATGGCTCTCGGCACTTTGCTACTCGTGAATTCGAAAATGACTCCTTTCAACCTCTGAACTCCTGACCGCACGATAGGCGATGTGGTTCCTGATCCAATGGTCCTCCCATGATTTGGATCCTACGGTTGTCCTCTCCTTGCAATTTCACGACTTCACCGTTTCGTGTCTTCGCGCCTCGCGACCCTTGACACCAAATTCTCAGTTCTTCTACTTACGAGCTCCCGATATGCGATGTGCCACCTGTCTGCCTGCCGACTCCTATGGCCCCACACCGTTCTCGAGTGTCGGTATTCTGATATGACGTCAGCTAGGCCCCCACAACACAGAGCTCTCGCCTCTTCGCCACTCGTGAAGTTGAATGACTTCCTCTTCCAACCTCCGGTGCCCGAATCCCCGATGTGGGTAATCTCGTGACACGCATCTGATCCCAAACGAACGGTCCAGATCAAGTCTCACTAGTTCAGAGCTTTCGCCCCTAATTACTAAGGTTTATCCTTCGGACATCTCCCGACAGATCCAACGGCTGTCGGGTTTTTTGACTGAGATCTAACGACTCAGACGGTTTCTAACTTAACTCAGGACTTCGCGTATCACGATTTCCACACTCCTGTGCCAATTCAAAAGGGATTTTAATCCTTGTGCACATTCTTCAGATCTAACGGTTACAAGGGTTTGCCTTCCCTTCTGAACGGATCCTAAGGTTCTAACACCCTTGGTGTAAATACCTATCTTCGCATGGCCATAGACCACATTGGCTACAGATTCACTGCACTGCTAACCTTCCCGAGTTCTTAATAAAAAATTGTCAAGTGTCTCCTTGACGTTTCAGAGCAAACCAGGGTCCAAAATTGGTCTTCCTGACTCAATTTCCCTTCACATTCTCGGTCCAAAGACCGCTCCACTGGCCCATCTAGGCTCAGTGTCGAAACCTTGGCTCTGATACCAATTTGTAACACCCCCTTACAGCTGAATGGCGTGCAGGTGTTACTACACGGAAAACACATACTCATGCATAGTTAATCACGTACATTTACGCAGTGAAATACATTTAATCTCAGAGTACTCACAAGGAACATTTTAACATAATAATTCACGGCACATACATTAGTCCCAATACTCAGCAGAATGCATGATCATTTTAATACACAGAGATACAAAGCATATTGATAAAATGTGATAAAACATAGATGAACACTTATCTTGTAACAATAGTGAAAACCACCAACCAAGTGCAGGCCTTCCATGAACCTCCCAGCCTTAGACCACACTGTTCATCAGCTCAACAGTGGGTCACCCCCGATCTGGGACCGAGCTCCACCCCAAGGCAAGGAATCCTAACTAGGCTGAGGTTACAGGGAAAACCACACTTAGAATCTGGAAGGATCCTTCCCAGGATGCCATCTTACGCCCACTACTCCCAGTCCCTCATTCCCCACATGCCTGTTTCGCCCGGGAGTATACACCTTCACAAGCACAGTCCATCGGTGCTAACCTCCCTCTCTGGGCCTCGGCAACAGGCTGGATCAGGAAGTCTCAGAGACTGAAGCTGGTGCTGGACACTCTTTGGAAGAGACCTCTTCCCACAACATCCACCTCTCTCCCCCTAGAGAGAGATCACACACAGGCACAATTACCACCTCCACTGGACAACAATTCTCGCAGAATTTATCTCTTCCTGGTTACACATTCAACCGGGAATACAAACTCAGACCTCTCGAACAAGCTTAGTAATCATAACTAGGTCTCACGGTGCTCCTTTTCAGAATCGCTTCCGAAACCCTTTTCGTAGGGAACTCCCCAGACTTCCCTTTCCCCCGGCCGAATGTCATTTCCCATCTGCCTTGTCCCAGGATAGACTCACGCTCTGGTGTCGGGAATGCGTGACAGACAATCCACGCAAGGGTCAACGCAGGTTCAGACGGTTCAGAAGATGTACGAGGTGTTTCTGCCGGGGTCGGATCTGTTCCCCCTGGCAGTCTGTAAGTCGTAATGGAGAAGAGAACCCCCCAACACGGCTCACGCGGATTTTATTGCATGGTCAGGGTGACACTGTCGCCCATGCAGCTGCATGCGTTCCAGTAACGTGTGTGCTTCCCACCACATGGAAATCACAGGTCATTCAAAAGGACTTAGGTTAAAACATATATGCACATATCTTTTGGAATAATAATAAAATATTATTCCCAAGGCTTAAGCCTTCTAGGCTCAACACTTAGCCCCTAATTCCACCTCCAACCCCTAATCCCTTGCCCACTCTGTGGATGCTCGGTCCCCCTTCACTCATTCATCGTGGTCGGTCTGCACCTGGTGGTGTTTATATTTTATTAATCATTATGTATATATATACAATACATCAGCAGGCTCCATGGCCTATCATCACATAAGCCTACCAATTACACAAAACTTGGCTCACCAGCCTATAAAACATAATTACAATCCTTTCAAAACATGGTTTACAATGGGGCTCGGCCTTGGGGACACTACACCTAGTCTCCTATATATACCAAGGAGACATTTTCATTTGGAATCATATTGTATTTGAACATTTATGTGGGGTATAAGGAGGTTTCCCCTAGAAGAGTCTTATTACCTAAAATTATCTCTTTTTCAAGGTGATGAGTACTTATTCTGAGGTTTTTCTATGCTATATTGATATTTGGTTCTTAACATATGGTATCAGAGCTCAAGGTCTTGGGGTTTCGCTTCTACATCTGAGACACCTTGGAATTTTCGCTATAAATTGTTTTCTACGACATTTCATAAGGAACCCTTTGGAGGATATTTAGTAGACGGGTCAAGGTATGTTGGGTTAAAATTTCATCTATTGAGGCCTTATACTTTAGGATATACAGCCTGTGTAATATAAGGTTTTGGAATCATTCTAAATTGAGTCATCGCGGAATTTTCGCTATAAAAACTTTTCTGTAACGTTTCAGACCCTGAAATCCATAGAATATTCACATAATTTATCAAGTTATCTGTGATAAAAAAAAATCAGCTTCTGGGTCATCTTAAATTTGTAGATACACCCTATGGAAGATAGGGTATTTGAATAGTCCTATTGACTAGCCTCAAGTAGGTGTTCCAGGTAAAACAATCATAAATTCATCTTAGAGTATCCAATTTGAGTGAGACTAGTTGCATTAGATAGTGTACAGTCTATAGTGGTACAAGTTTCATAATTTTATACCAATTATTTTGTGCGGGGCATGTTATACAAGTGATATCTCCTATAAAGGCAAAAAATCATCAAGTTGTGGGAAAGTTACCATAAATTCTACTTGGCACATCCAATTTTGATCAGATATGTGGAATTGCAGAGAAGAAATATCAAAGAACTACAAAACAAAACAAAAAAATCATACCCAGAAGGGCCGAAATTTTGGAGATACAATAAAAGAAAGATTGTCTAGTAGAACCACCTCAAAATCAAGGTTTAAAGTGATACTTGTCCAACATGCCACGAAAAAAGGGAACTTCTACACCAAATAAGCCTCCAGACAGTCCTACTTGGACTCTTGATGAAGGTGAAGAAATGCGTAGGGACATAAATGATTTACAAAAGAAGAGAGTAACAAAATATGAACTACAAGAGATGATGGATTCAATGGAAGCTAAGTTGGAGGCAATAAATACTAATATGGATGGTTTAAAAGGGGAGATCATGGAAGGATTGAAAATTTTCCTAATAGAGAGGACACCTGAAAGTGAAAATGTATCCCATGAAATTCATGATGAGGACACAAGGAAGATGAATCAAGAATGGAGAAACTCTAACTTTGGGTTGAATACCAACCACTTTCCTAAGATCGATATGAGGAAGTTTGATAGAAAGGACCCAATCACATGGATACTTCAAATGGAGCAATTATTTGATCTACATAATGTGCCACATACACAAAAGTTATGGATTGCTTCTTTATATTTTGAACCCAATCAATTTGTGTGGTATTGATGGCTTTTTTCTCTCAAATCACTCGTCACTTCGACAATTTTCATGGAAGAAATGATAGCACACTATGAGGATACAACGAGCAATACATTCTTTAGCCAATTGATAAATCTCAAGCAAAAGGGTTCAGTTACAGATCACATTGAGAACTTCCAAAGATTGAATATAAAGGTAACAAATATTCTATATGAGCACTTGATTAATGTATTCATAGGAACTTTAAGGGATAACATTCAACATGAGGTTCATCTTTGGGAACCCAAATCATTGGAGAATCCATTTAGGGTGGCAAGAAATGTTGAAAGTAAAAATATGGCTATGGCTACTAGAAGGACCACTCCTAACATCTATCGAGAGAATAATGTTCCTTCTTATAAAACACCTCAACCTACTAGGTTGACACCTCAACAATTGGAGGAAAGAAAATAAAAAGGTTTATGCTTTAATTGTGACAGCAAGTACAGTAAGGGACATAAGTGTGGTGATAAGAAATTATTCTACATAGATTGTGAAGAAGAACAAGAACAAGAACAAGAACCATCTCAAGATGAAAATGTAGACGTGATTTCTTCTGAAGAGTTGACTCCCACGATATCATGTAATGAATTGGTTGGAATCAACACTCTTCAAAACCTCAAGATCGAAGGATATGTCAAAAATAAAAAGGTAATAGTCCTAATTGATTCTAGTAGTACTCATAATTTCATTCACTATAAATTAGCCAAAGCTCTCAATTGCTTTGTATATCCAACATTAGAGTTTCAAGTAATGATTGCAGATGGAGGAACTATAAATTGCTCAGGAAAATGCAATAATATCAATCTTACTATGGGGGAATATGTAATGAATAGTCCAATGATTGCTATACCCATGGGTGGTGTTGATGTCGTACTAGGAATCCAATGGTTACAATCATTGGAAACAGTGGATTTTAATTTTGAAGAACTTTTCATGAAATTTTCATTGGAAGGAAAAGAAATTGAGTTAAGAGGTATCACAGGGAAACTCAGTAAGGTGATAAGCTCCAATGGCATGACAAAATTATTGAAAAAGGGCCATAAAGGTGTAATTTCACAACTATGCTCACTATATGTTCAAACATCTAAGACATCTATTCCCCTAGATCTCCAAGGGATCATTGATAATCATTCCAAAGTATTTGAAGATATTCCCAAAGGTATTCCACCCACTCGAAATCATGATCATGATATTCACCTAATTTCTAGGAGTGTTCCTCCTAACATCAGGCCATACAGATACCCTTATGCCCAGAAGAGTCAAATTGAGCGCATGGTTGAAGAAATGTTAGAGGATGACATTATTATACCTAGCCAAAGTTCTTACTCTACACCGGTGGTAATGGTATTCAAGAAACATGGCTCATGGCGTATGTGTCCAGATTATAGAGAACTCAACAAGATCACTATTAAATATAATTTTCCAATTCCCATCATTAATGAATTGTTAGATGAACTACATGGAGAAATCTATTTCACAAATTTGGATCTTCGTTCAGAGTATCATCAGATTAGAATGAAGGAAGAAGATATCCCAAAAACAACATTATGAACTCATGAAGGCCATTATGAATTTTTGGTCATTCCTTTTGGCCTTACAAATGCACCTTCCACATTCCAAGGGTTGATGAATTCTACTTTCAAGCCCTTCCTTCGAAAATTTGTGTGAGTATTTTTTGATGATATACTAATCTATAGAAAGTCTTGGGAGGATCATGTGCGACATGTTGACAAGATGCTACAACTACTAAAGGAGCAACAACTATATGCCAAACCATCCAAATGTTTCTTTGGGGTGATTGAGGTAGAGTATTTGGGTCATATTGTATCTCATGAAGGTGTCAAGGTAGAACCTAACAAGATTAATGTCATGATGGACTGGATGATTCCCAAAACATTGAAGAATCTTAGAGGATTTTTGGGTTTGACAGGTTACTACCGCAGGTTTGTTTGTCACTATGGAAGAATAGCAGCACCTTTAATGACACTAACTAAGAAGGATTCATTTTCATGGAATCTAGAGGCAACTAACGATTTTTAACAACTTAAAGAGGTGATGTGAAAAACTCATATCTTGACCACTCTAGACTTCACAAAAACCTTTATTTCGAAATGTGATGCCTCGGGAAATGAAATTGGTGTTGTCCTAATGCAAGAAGAAAGGCCCCTGACTTTTGAAAGTCAACCACTCAAGGGAAAGGACTTACACAAACCCATTTATGAGAAGGAAATTATGGCAATACTACATGAATTGAAGAAATGGTGTCCTTACCTAATAGGTAGGCACTTCAAGGTCAAAACAGATCATGATAGTCTTAAATACTTCTTGGAAAAAAGACTATCTTCAGAAGAATAACAAAAATGGTTGACCAAGATATTGGGTTACGATTTTGAAATCATCTATAAAAAAGGGAAACAAAATGTTGCGGTAGATGCACTCTCAAGAAAGGATGAAGATGTTGAGGTCTTTCTCTGTGCTATCTCTATCATCCAACCTGATTGGATAATAGAAGCAAGGGATGAATGGAAGAATGACGAAAAAGTGTGGACTCTCATTCAAAGGTTGGAGCAAGATTCCAGTGCATCAGATACATTTACATGGAAAAATGATTCATTATGGTACAAAGATGCTTATATTTATGTAAGAACTCCCAACTCAAACAAAAGGTACTATTGGAATTGCACACCTCTCTAGTAGGAGGGCACTCGAGATTTTTGAAAACCTACTATAGGGTCAAGAAGGAATTTTTTTGGGATGGACTTAAAACTGATGTTCAAAGGTTTGTCGCAGAATGTTTGGTTTTCCAACAAAATAAGGTGTAAAGAATTAAGACCCCAGGTATTTTACAACCATTAGCCATCCCAAGTCAGCACTGGGAGGAGGTTTCCATGGATTTCATAATAGGGTTACCAAAGTCTGAAGGACAGAGTGTCATCATGGTGATTTTTGATAGACTGACCAAGTACGCACACTTTTGTGCACTCTCTCATCCCTTCAAATCCATTACAGTTTCCACCACATTCATGGAGACAATTCAAAAGCTACATGGCAGCCCAAAGATTATTGTAAGTGACAGAGATCCCATCTTTACTGGACATTTTTGGACAAAATTATTTTCTTGTTTGGGTACTCAATTGGCTCATATCTCATCCTATCATCCTCAATCTGATGGACAAATCGAGATAGTGAACAAAAGTCTGGAAGGCTACCTTCGTTGCTTTGTCTCTGATAAACAAATATAATGGTTCAAATGGTTACCCTTGGCAGAATGGTGGTATAACACTTCCTTTCATACTGCAAAAAAAATGACACCATTTATGGCACTCTATGGATACCAACCTCCTTCCATCACTTCTTCTCTAAAATAAAAATCTAAGGTTCAAGCAATGGAAGATCACATCGAGTATCAACAACAAGTTCTCCAAATATTAAAGGACAACCTAACCATGGCACATAATCGCATGAAACAACAAGCAGATCAACATTGTAGTGAAAGAAGTTTTGAAGTAGGGGATTGGGTGTTTTTAAGACTACAACCATACAAACAGATGTCCCTCAAGAAAGACAAGAAGGATAACAAATTATCACCAAATTATTATGTACCTTATAAGGTTTTGCAAAATATTGGTACTATGGAATACAAATTGGAGTTGCTTGCATCTTCACAAGTACACCCAATTTTCCATGTTTCATGCTTAAAGAAGGTTATAGGTGACAATATCCCAGTTCAAACTATATTTCCAGAACTTGACGAGGAAGTAAAAATCATATTGGAGCCTAAATCCATCACTAACACAAGAATTCATCAGTTGAGGAATAGATCCATTTCAGAGTATCTCGTTAAATGGAGGAAACTATCAATTGAAGATTCCACTTGGGAAGATGAGTCTTTTATATAGAAACATCCAGAGTTACTCAAGAGTTCTAGAAATCACTTGTCTCAAGGGGAGGGGCATGTTAAGCCCTAAATAGTGGCTCATTACCCCTTAATTGGGGTATATTACATTATTAATGTTATTTTATTTATGTCGGCTTGAGTCCATTAGTTGTAATTGTACCTCCTAGTCTCCTATATATACCAAGGAGACATTTTCATTTGGAATCATCTTGTATTTGGACATTTATGTGGGGTATAAGGAGGTCTTCCCCTCGAAGAGGCTTATTACCTAAAATTATCTCTTTTTCAAGGCGTTGAGTACTTATTCTGAGGTTTCTCTATGATATATTGATATTTGGTTCTTAACACGAGCTCGAGGATGTGACCACCTCGAAGCCTGAGTCTAGTAGCCCGACATGGGTTGATGAATATATCCCTCCAACACAGCAAGGAGAGGTAGGGTAGAGCTTTGGGGTTAGGACTAGGGGTTCAAACCATAACCCCGAGGAGCTTGCAAGACCAACTAACACGGAGGAACCAAGACTGTCTTAGTCACGAGAAGGAGTCTTGGTCGAGGACATAATAGACCTACCAGACTCACCTAGGGACGAGGAGGGTGAAGAAGCCACCTAGGTAGGCACATCCACGGTGGGGAAGAAAATAAAGACCCCTGAAAGTCTATAAATTTATTTACCATTCATTCCAGACGCAGTCCCCACAATCGAGGACATGTTGGGGAAAGTTACCAAGTTGTGTTACGTGGACCATGACGTAGCGATGTAGAAAAATTCCCAGAGTTGGCCAAGGAATTATATTTGGTCAACAAAGGGGAGATTGGACCTCTAGGAAGGCTATTATTAGAGCCCGTGTAGTGGATTATGGGGCTACAACTCTGACATCATGAATTTGTTGGACATTCCACACTTTGGGTGGGGTAAAAATGTTGGTCTCTGCGTCAATAAATTAGTGGCTTGGGTCCATGGGGATATCCTGTGGATGAACAGACCTGTACAAATAGATGTGGCACTCATTTCCAATATTACATGATTTCCCACAGTCGGCGCGCAGCTAGAAGAGTTTCTGGAAAACAAGGCTTGTGAGAAGGAACTAACAGAGTGGGTAAAGGCACAATCTGACATGACATGGGGGAGTAGAGGCCTCATTATAAAAGAAATGAATGATGACACGACAAGGTTCGCCATCAAATTGATAATGTGCAAGATACTAAGGAAGTGTCGCCAAGAGGAAGCCATGCAGGTGTAATCACAGTGGCAGTGCAGTGCGCAAAAGTGATGATGTTCAATTGGGCACAATATTTACTGAACCAGTTCCTATTAGACTGTCACGACATGCATGATAATGGAGTTCCATTACTCTTGGTTGATGATATTGGTCGCTCTCACAGGGTGGCAGGAACCCAAGTACATTGTCTTCATCACCAAGACGGGGAAGTGCTACACAGCTAGGTATGAGTCCCTCTGGCAGGCGAAGGACAAAAAATCACAACAAAAAAACAATGCGGTGTTTTCCATGATGCTAGAATAAATTCAGCAGTGCATTGCTAACACATGGCGCATCCCGAGGGAGGTTGCGCAGGAAACATAGAGGATTGCAAAGTTCAAGGCATCCTGGAACCATACATGGATTCAAGCTGCGAGGGATCCCAATCGAGCATGGCTAAAAATGTAGTACTGTGTGACTAGAGAGGAAGTGGAGTGGATCATCAAATATTTCCCTACATAGTGGCAATAGCCAATAACAAAACCTGCCACTAGGACAGGTATGATGTAGTCTTCTAAGCCTAAAGACACAACTGAGGCACACTCGTTAGCACAAACAAGGAGTCTGGTTGATAATACATGGACAAAAATAGCATGGACAGTGCCAAGTGGGAGTGCAATCCCCAAAAAACAAAGGAGAATGCCCACAACAACATGAACAAGAAGTTAGCCACAGGTTGAGACGAAGAACCAAACATAGGGTCAGAAGGAAACAGGCCCAAGAACAACTAGTGGGGCACAACCCTCACAATCGGAAAAGGAGGTCGCACAAGGAATAGATGCATGTGGAAAAATAAAATGTGACACAGAGGCCCCAGACATCACCCTCACTTGGGATGATGCAGAGATCGTCACAGACAAGGTCCAAGATAGGAGTGAGGAAGTGGTCAAAACAACAAAGGCACAGAGAGAGAAGATCATGGCCAAGCTAATAGAATTCCATGAGAATATAAAACAGCTACGGGGCCACACAGAATCTCAGGCCACCATGCAGCAGCAGAAGGCAATACCAAGGCCACCTGCACAGAAACAAGATAAAGAGATGGTACAATTTTTCACCCAGAGCAGCGACACATTTACCATCACGTGCAAACTGATCAAGCTTGATCCCGAAACAATGTAGACACCATTGCAGGAGGTCGAAGAGCTAGACATAATAATGGTGCAGATACCCATGAAGGCTCTATACAGGCTACAAGAGAGTGTCATGCGAGAAGTGTTGTCGAGGGCCCACACAGATGCCACAAACCTAGAGATGGGAAGAGGAGTCGTTAAAATGCTACAAATTACATGTGACTAGCTAACTTCCGAGAAAGAAGAACAGAAAGATCGCACGGACAAGATCGAGCAGGGAGTGACTGCAACCTATAATAGAATCCAAAATAACGCGCAAGTAGCAGAGCCCAACACAATGCAGAATATTGATAACATTGTGCAAACAATTGATCAATACCGACAGGAGATCGAAAACCTCAAGGAAAAAAACATTTCTACGAATCCCCCGGAGGTGAAAGAACAAAGGAGACAAGAAGCTACAAGAAAAATGGATGAAATGGAAAGACAATTCAGTGCAGTTGTGGACTTGTTTGATAGGGAAGCATAGATGTAGACAGTATTGGAGGAAGATGAACAGGTCCAACAGTGGGACCAGGAAGAAGGAAATATAAGTGCAACCATCCAGGACCTCAAGCAGAGGTAGAAAACAATGAGCATCACCGAGCGTCTCAAGGGAGAACAAGACATGAAGAAGTTGCAATCAGAGCTAATAAAAGTGCAGATGCAAAGCCAGGAGAGACAGGCACAAATGGAACCTCTCCAAGAGCTAGCAACCAATATTATCATGCAATTGGAGGAGGAAAAGAAGAACATGGTGCAAGCACGGGAAAAGTGCACAGAAATGATCCAGGAGGAGATCAGAGTGCAAGCATCAGAGGATCTCATGAAAAAGGTCGTGCAGGTCCAAACACGAGGAAGGGAACTTACATAAAAGTTCCACAGTCTAGTAGAGGCGGTCGAGGGAGCACACAAATCCTAGGTGGCTCGGGACGAGCCACATGTCAGTATTGGGGGCATGTTGGGTGCAAACCCATTTTGGGGAAAAGGCTATTTTTGGAAAGAAAAGCACGAAGTGGGAGAAATAAAGTTGGTCGGAAAAGCAACACGTACAAGTTAAAGCCGCATGCAAAGGAGGAAAGCATGTAAGGTGTGCATGTAATAAGACCTAACCATGCTAGGTTTAGGGTTTTGGTAAGATATTGTAATAGATGATAAGCTAAGAATAAGTATAAATAAGTACCTAAGAGGTCTAGGTTAGGAGAGATAGATATGTTTTGGAGGCTCTAGCATGTAAGAGAGGACTATTTTGTGTAGATAGGAGGAATATCGTAAGATCTGTCATCTTTTTGGAAGTTGTTGAGTTGTGGGAGAGTTAAGAAACTCGATCCCGAGGGTTAGATCGCAAGTTGAGGAGCCTAGTGCGATCTAGTCAGCCTCACAGGGATCATGGGGCATGTTGAGATTGTAAGATCATATAATGTAATGCACATAATGCCATGAATTTGGAGAAACTATAATAAAAGAGCTCGAGAGACAAATCTTTGTGGACGTAGCTCAGGAGGGGGTGAGCCACGGTAGATCATGTGTTATGTGAATTGTTTATTGTTTATGTATTTTTTGTCAATGGTAATCTCTTAGATGAATTTCTTGATTAAGTAGTTAGATTTGTTGATTCACATGCATGAATAAAGAATGATAGTATATTAAATCTAGATGGATGAAATATTAAATAAATGAAGATCACAAAGTACAATCCCAAATCCCCACTCATTACCAGGTTGCAAGCACCTGAGTGTTGCAACTAGCCATAAAACTATCTCAAGTGAGGTTGTGCAGTACACTATGTGTGTTGTGTTTCCTTCTGGTTTACCATGAGGGCCGATAGTTTTAGAGGACTTTGTTGGAAGCTTGTTTAGATCTGAACCTGGGTCAGCCTAAGAAGTAGCAAGAGAGTAGTAACCTACAATCTCACCCTCATTATGACAACTAACATGCCATAAGAATGCTTTAGTTTCATCTTCCTTGTTTCACTCACCCTTCTAGGCTCAGGTATCCCTTCAATGCTACATAGTCCCTCAACGATCCATCTTGCTAAGGCTTTCACACACAAGGAGAGCGCTAACTCATTACCAGAACCCCACCAAGGTTCTACATTTATAGGGCTTCAGTGTATCCAACAATAGTTGTTCTTTCCAAGCATGCCAGCTATGATAAATATTTTCACCTGTATCACCCACATACAATTATTATAAGAGATTATTATAAAAACTTCATTTTAGAAATTCAAATTTATTCCATAAAGAAAATCCATTGTTTCCAAAATACGAAATTGTGTCTTATAGTTTTCTTAGTTGTTGCAACAACAGGTAGTAATTTTTATCATGGCTTTCTGCAGTATTATAGTTGAGACCACTTTTCCTGCAATATTTTCTAGCTTGCATTCAACCAAAAAATTATTAGTATGTCATGCACCATAAAATTCTATTGTAATACTTACAAAAGCTCACAAGTAATTCTAGAATTGTCCACACTTAAAAATTTCCATCACCATCTATCGAGTAATTTATTAAATAGAATAAATTACTACTCTATGCATATGCATGTTCATAATTAATATAAGTAAGTTCATTACTCTTTTCTGAAAAGAAAATCCATGTAGTCAATGCTCATCTGACTACTTGACTTGCAACTTTCCTGTTGCAATGTCTAACAACCCTTGAATGTCCTCAACTCCATGAGTTAGTAATAATTGTAACATTTCAGTTCTTAGCATAATCATTTCCATTAAATAACAGGTATGCATGAACTCACAAAAATGCATTCAATAATGCACTCAAGTATAACAATCTATTATGCATAAGTGTAAGTCTACCACTTACTATGCATGAGTGTAATTCTCAATGCATATCTATTCACTGCATCTTTCCATTGATTTTCATAATGATCTATATCTAAGTCATGTATCTCACCATTGGTAAATTGAAAGTCTGGCCAATGTCTTGACACATTCTCCTTACACTTCCTATTTTCTTCTCAATTATTTGGATGTCTTCCTTTTCGACCCGAACACTACACCAATAATATAATTATGTAGTGTTCATTAGTGTTAGAAAAAAGGTTGCAGTCCAATTATTATTTAGAAGTAGGGTGTTCATTGGATATTTGTTTGGCACATATCCTTTCCATAACCATACATTTCTATAACCAACCATCTCATGGTCTCATACATGACTAGATTTTCCGGCATCCATTCCTTTAACAGGTTCATACCTTTTATTGCATTGGTTATTAGCTCATGACCAATTAACATGACATGTATCTATGTCAATGTATACATTCAAAAGATAAAAATATTTTATAATTATTACAGGCCTCCAACCTTTACCACACCCAGTGGTATTTTATTCACATGAATACATTCAACTAATACAATAATGTGATTTTATAAAATAAAACTAGATGAGGAAATTATTACCTAAACCCCCTTCATCAATTATGCAATAAAACTAGATGAGGAAATTATTACCTAAACCCCCTTCATCAATTATGCAATAAGAGTACATACAACTCATACTTGCATAGCTGTCATTAAATGAATTTAATACTACCTTGATAGTTGATAAGAATAGAAGCTCCCATGATTCTATAATAAGACTTATAATCCACTCTTCAGCTTTATGTTTCTTCCTTCTATATGCAACAACATTAGTAGCAACACTTTCAAACATGCAAGAATTCTCTCTTTCTTGGTACACCAACCACCATTAGCATCTTTCATATTAATATATATTCAACAATAGACTAATCCTAGTCTTATTATTTTATATATGTATATTAATAAACTGCCATTCATCAATTCATATTTGTATGCATTAATAATGCATCATTAGCATGCTCCTAAATGCATTTGCATGTCAATTTCTTGTACTATGCATGGTTTTCCAACAAGCCATAACACAATTGTTGCTACAATAATTGTAGCAACCTCTTTCTCCCTATATCATTTTTCTTTGGTGTTCCTAGAAGTCTTCAATTCTTCCTAGATTCCTAAATCTTCTTGTGTTCTTACAAAATAAAACAATGTGCATGTGTTCTTACAAAAGAAAACAATGTGCATGATTGTTCTCTATCTTGAGTAGTTTTCCATCCCAACCTTTCTTATCTACTTTGCACACTTGTAGCCATATATTATGTTGATATTAATTTTTAGCATTCCACTATTACTTGGATCCCTCTGATCCAACTCCTACATGACCAAATTACATTTCCAACCATGCTCTCTAATCAACCTTGGATATTTAACACCAATTTATTTATTGAAACAAACTAATTCAACATTTCCTTGACTGAACATATAAACACTTGGAGTTTCTTAATGAACTATTACTTTCTCTTGTCTTGACCCATCCGATTTCAACCTACCTTGCATAATCAACTTCCATCATTCCATATTGATGCACATAAGCCTTCTTCTCCATGTTTTAATCCTTTTGGATTAACATCCCAATGTACCCTGTCAATGCACTCATCTCTTGGGAATGTACTCAACAGTCCTTTTCATTATTTTCATAGTTCCTCTAATGTTGCAGAAGACTATGTATAACTTGGTATCCATCTATTGGTACCTTTCAACTATCTTGATTTACTCATGAACTTCATCCAGTCTCTAATACATTTAGCTTTGAGTAATTCCTCTTCTAGGAGTTTTATTGCATCATTCTAGATCCAATCTTTCCATAGTATATTGTTTTATGCGTCAACCGACACTCCTTACTTATGTGCATCTTCATTTCTTTACCCTTGAAGTGATGCCTTTCATACCATGCTTCCATTGCGCACTCTGATAACCATAAGGGAAACATTACTCTATAGTTTCATAGCTAATCCCTAGAGATGATGAACTCTTTATCCATATATGCATTAATCCTCTCTCTTTATCTGATTACTATTATTCTGATAGTCAATTCCTTTTATAATAGATCTGACTCCAATGTATTTCTTAATATGTATATTGGTTTCTCTAGGAGCTGTTGTAGGAAAATCTGCCTGCGGACAAGTAGATCGACCTCTAAGGTTTGACCTTAACCCTAGACAGAAAAGTGCTTATCATGGACACTGAATTCCTTTCGAATCTATCTAAGCCTAATGCATGAGAAGGAAGAGTAACAGA
>ML809678.1:0-10504 GCA_009831015.1 Picea engelmannii | reverse complement strand
TTTGGTGTGATTTCTTCCTCTCTTGCAGTCTCACTTATGAGATCATAAGTTTGACATCATTCTTCAATTTGCAGCCCTGTCTCACTTATGAGATCATAAGTTTGACATTCTCTATTTTGTAGTCCCCTTTCACCATTAGAAAGATTGCTTATATAGCCTTGGAGAGGCTTAACAATCTTGAGATATCCTTGGGGAGGGTGAGGATTTTCCTCCTTCAGTTGAGGACCTGCCCTAAGATCATGGCTTGATCAGGGATTCGAGCTCAACTGCCTTCCAAGAATGAAAAGAAGCTTCCCCCATTCATCTCAACAGCTTAACAACCGCCCAGAATAGGTAGTGCTCCCTCAAAAGGGCCATCAGAGCGTTGTAGCGCTCCCTAGTAAGCTTTAGGGGGCGCCAGCACTCTCAAAATCTATAACGCTCCCTCAAAAGGGCCTAGGAGCGTTATAACGCTCCCTGACAGTGTATTGGGGAGCGTCGGCGCTCCGAGATAGTGTAAGGGAGAGCGCTACTCTCCAAAACTCAGTTTTTGAGGTGCTTTCAGGTGGCAAAAGGTTGTTTGACTTCAGTAGATCAGTTCTCCTCCTTCAAATCAGTCATGTGAGATGTTATAAGTGTCTCCTTAGTCTTGTTATCATGACAGTATGTCTGAACATCCTTTGCGACACTAGTGACCAACTTGCGACACTTGCGAAAGTTGTAGGGAAGATGCGACACTTACGACGACTGAGAGGGACAATGCGACACTTATCTAGCTGAGCAATTTTGATGTGTAACAGGAGCGAATGGAATTTCACTATTTCATTCACTACATGATCTATTCATTTTCTCATATTCCATTGAATACTTGACTAACATAAGTGGACTTCCTGTAGTGGTTTCCCAATACTTTATGGCTGCACCTAGATTCATACCTTAACATTTTATAGTCTTGGTTTTTTATCATCTTATGAACGATTTTTGTCATAAAACTCTTTCCCTTAGTACCTCTACTTATCTTTAACTAAATTTCAACCTTCTCACCTTTTATGAACTAAATGTTGTTAAGTCTGCAAATTTTGCAGCCAACAAAATTTGTTAGGCTAAATAATTTAATAGTTTATGAAATTATGTATAATTTTGTTCCAATAATGCATCATAATTCCTTCTTCTAATATATTGTGAAAATTAACTAACCAAGTCAATTTTCTAGGTGGATACTTAGAATCCCCTATTCAATACCTTTCAAGTGACTGCTCCCTTTCTCAATTCTGAGTCTTGAGCAGAAAGTTATGGTCATTTGAAAATTCCCCATTAACTTCTCATGTTCACACTTCAACTAGGTGCAAATCTGAACCGCAATTATGCATTTTTGCACCTGTTCCATTAGATTTTTTTGGTAGGAGCCCAATTGGGTTTCTTTGTATACATATTTTGAACAATTTGTCCAAGTTTCACCTCTTTCTAGGTTTTGGGTTGCTAGTTACAACCTGCTGAAGTTCTAGGCCAATTAGTGTTTTTGGCCTTGAATGCTACAGGTGCCTTATGTGCCATATTAAACATTTTTAACATGCTCAAAATTTTAATTAAGCTCCATGATTGTGTTCTATGGTTCAATAGCTTTCTTGATGGTCTCAGTCAAAGTTATGTGATGCAAACCCCCACCCCTCCTAGGAGCTCACGCGACCTCCCAGTCTTAGGATCTTCTTCTGGATATGAATTAGCTCTCAGATCCGGGTTGGATCCTCTCTTAATGTGCATAGGCCATTTTTATTTCTTTATGCATATCCAACAAAAACTTTGGGCACTTTACTCTAAGCCCCTTTCACCTAGGATCAAAACCATGGGCGATGTCCCCTTTTCTTTGACTTAAATCTCATGTGACCACATAATAGAACCAAGCACTCAACTAAAAGGTGTTATCCTGAGCTCTGGGACTTCGACACTCCATGAACATTCACCTTTTAAACACTCCAATCTCCCGGAGTGGTTACTGACCAAATTCGTTCATAAAGTGACTTTGACCAATGGTGTAGGTCTTCTCCCTATCCTTCCTCTCTCCAAACTCTTATGGCCAGATCTAACGGTTGGCGGGGATTCTCTTCCCTCCTCCATAATCTATGGTGGAGATTCACTTTAGGACTCTGGGCTTTGGGAGTTTCCACGACTCCAATACGCAAATCTCCCAGATTGTCGAACTGGAGAACTCATGAAGAGTTCAGGGATCAATAGTCCACACTTTTCTCCTTGATCTACGGCTGAGATCAAATCCGAGACTTTGGGACTCCAGTCTTCAGAAATTTTTCAAATTCAACACACGCTACCTCCTGGATAGCCGAATGTCGAACTGAAATCAATGGCTCCCACTCCTCCCACAACCAATGGCTATGATTAAATTCAGGCTTCGGGCTTCGAGGCTTCTCTCTCCATATGACCACCACACTCCCGAACTGTCGAACACCTAATTGGAGAAGGAAAGATATATACTGCTACTACTCTCCTTTGATCAATGGCTAGTATTAAATCTAGTACTTCGGAGCTTCAAGACTTCTCTCTCCAAATGACCACCACATTCCCAAACTACCGAACATCGAATTGGAAAAGGACAGAGATCTACTGCTGAGATTCTCCTTTAATCAATGGCTAGGATTAACTCCGGTACTTCGAAGCTTCAGGACTTCTCGCTCCAGACAACCACCACACTCCCAAACTGTCGAACTCTAAATTGGATAAGGACGGAGATCTACAGCTAAGAATCTCCTTTGATCAACGACTAGGATTAACTACGATACTTCAGAGCTTCGAGACTTCTTTCTCCAGATGACCACCACACTCCCAAACTTTCGAACGTCGAATTGGCGAAGGATGGAGATATATGGATGAGACTCTCCTTTGATCAATGACTAGGATTAACTCCAGTACTTTGGAGCTTAGGTACTTCTCGCTCCAGACAGCCACCACTCTACCGAACTGTTGAACGTCGAATTGGTGAAGGACGAAGATATACGGTTGAGACTCTCCTTTGATAAATGACTAATATTAACTCTGGTACTTCAAAGCTTTAGGACTTTTCACACCAAAACAAATTTCACCCACAATCCTCCAGATATTCAAATTTATGAATACTTGGAAATCTATGGACACGTGTACCCAACAACCGACGATCAAGATTTACTCTAGAATTCGAGACTTTGGGGAATTCTCCACTCCACACAACTAGAACAATTTCTCCCGAAGTATCAAATCACGGAATCACTTGGGGATCCAATGAATTGCACTATCCCAGTGACCTACTGTTTAGATTCACTTAGAGACTTCGTAGCTTCATGGATTTCTCCTCTTGGCGAAACAAGGGTCAATTTTTCCCGAAGTGTTGAATCTATGAATTGTAAGATCTACGACTCGTGTTCCATGATGGGATCTATGGTTGAGATCCACTCCACTTTGGCCAAGACTTACGGCTCAATACTGCAATCGATGGTTCTCATTCTCCTGCACTTAGATCCAATGACTGGGATCTGATCTCCTCTGTCGTGCACTCTCCTCTCATCTGGTTTTGATCCAACAACCCATATCTAATATTGCAACCCAAATCAACGACTATTGTGGTTTCCCTCCCCTACAACTCCACTTCCCTCCAACGAAGGATTTCTCAATCTTTCAAAATATCAACCTTTGATCTCTCCATTGTAGGGTCGACTCTTTGGTATCTTCTTGCTTTCTCGAACCGCTACACCTCCTGAGATTGGAACTTTTAATAATTTCTCTTGCACACACTTGAGCTTCTCTTACAGTATGGAACTTAGACTGTTCTCTCCCTCTGCACTCCTTGCATAGGCTCTACACACACTAGTGTTATCTCTCCTGATATTTAAACTCTTCGAACTTCAAAGGGATCGACCCTTTGTTCTTTCAAATGAATTCTTGTGCCCTCCTAGCACTCCCACTCTTTCTCCCGAGATTTCGAACACAGTCAAAGTATTCTCTCAACACCTTCTTGGCACCCTGTAACTTCAAATTTGACCAATTCTAGGTCTAAATTTGCTAGAACATATACTAAATTAAGAATATCTCACCACTTGGCCAAATTTTTCAAATTTCCCATGAATTTAACAACAGAAATTGGGGGTTTTGCCCAATTCCACATAATTTTTTATGATTTTTTCCATGGACGCACTGTAACTTGAAATTTGGCCACCTCAAAATCAATTATTTGTGAAATTTTTCTTCAATTCATCTTGCTCAACCCATCCAGGATCAATGCTGAAAACTGGAGATCTGATACCATATTGTAGCATCCCCAACATTGAACTGGGCTATGCCACACGAAAATTTTCGAACTGTATAAAAAATTAAAGCATACAAATATTCTACAAATACACAGGTTCATACAAAATAATAATAGAAATATGCATGCAACATACATAGGAAAAAACCATAAAAAAAATGCATAAATATTGATGCAACACATAATTTAACACACAATTGAAACTTATATTTGATAAAAATATCACAAATGCACGTAGACCTTTCACATTCCTCCCAACCATAGACCACATTGCTTGTAATCTGAGCAGTGGGTCACCCCCAAGATGGGGATAAACTCTACCAGGGAAAAGGGAATACTAAGCCAGTCTAAGGTCTGACAAGAAGCATAATTGCTAAGTCCAAAGTGCCTAACTTCTTCAACTATCCTGCAGTCTCTCATTCCCCACATGTCTATCCCACCCCAGGAAGTGTGTCCCTTCTCTGATTAATAGTCCCTCGGCTACCCCACTTCCCTTCTGAGGCTTCAGCAACAGGCCAGACAGGAAGTCTCATATCCTTGTAACTATTGCCCAACGCACCAGGGAACAATTTTGAGTAGTTTTTTTCCTAGAGAAAATACTCACAGGCCTGACAACTCGCTTCTTCAGCCTGCAATCAAGCAGGTTTCTAGTTGTCCAGAGTGCCAAGATTTCCAAGTACATGTATGGTGATGGTAGCAGCAGAGTTCGGATGGTAGGAGAGAATAATGGTCCCAATGTTGAAGGAATGATGGAAAATGAACTAATTTCCCCCAAATATATGTGCATAAGCCCTTAATGACACATGGCCCTCAAGGAACTCACTTTTCTCCATTTGTAATTTGTTCCCTTCCCATAGGAACTTAGGATAACATAATTTTATATCCATACCTTAGACTTTAGAAATAATAATACAATATTCCTTTGGGATTGAGCCCTCTAGATTAGCACCTTCCTATACTCTTAGCCCCCTTTCCCTTCCTAGTGGAGTTTAGGCCCCCATACTCTTTTGTGGGTTGGTCTGCACCAGTGATGTTCTTTATTAATGATATGTTTGTTTACATATTACAGTATAGGAACAACGACCTTTAGCATCCAAGATCCCTGGCCTAATAATCATATAAGCATTATAACCTATAATAACCTGGCTCACCAACCTATAAAACACAACATATATACAAAGGTTCCCTAGCCTAAATATCATGCACTCAATATGATGTGCGCAGAACTCTGGAATGTGTGCACTCTTCTTTTGGTATGAGATTCCCGTTCACTGACTCAATCCACGTAGAATCAGACCAAAGACCTTGTATAATCAACTCACCAACTTATAATCAAATTTACATTTACATTTACAATTGGGGTTCAGCTTAGGGGTATTACAATTAACAATTACAAATCATATGGAAGTACTCGAGAGGTTTTCTACTTCAATGGTCATCTCCATTGGTAGGTTTTTCTCCATCCTCCTATGGGGGATTTCATATGCACTATTGATGGAACTCTAATCTTGAGAGCTTGTCATTAGGAGTCAATGAGTCATCATTGGTGCAAATTGTTGAGGTGATGACCCTCTCATGCATTTTGAACTATGGATCTCATCTAAGTCAATTGTTTCAACCTTTAATTGAATTGTATTGGTTACCCATGAAAATGTCTTGAAACATAAAAACAACCTTCCATTTTCTCCATTTACAATATTCCTTGGGATTCTCTTTATATATCATCACTACATTGTTCTTCAAATCTCCATTATAAACAACAATTAGGGTTGATAAGTTTCATCATATGTCTAGAGCCTCTCAAACACCAACACATTTCATTTGATGTTTGGTGTATGTTTTTTCCTAGAAACCACCATGTGTCATCTACTCATTGGTCTATGTTCCATCCTGCAATGTACTGCACCCCCTATTAGAATATAGAAGATGGTGTGCTCATTTTACCATTGACAATACCTTCATCACCCAACCATAGGCCGAAGCCTCCCTCCGAGCACCTTAACCTTGAATGAGAATTCCACCGGAAGCAAACCCTAGGCTAGATAGCCAAACAAAGAGTAGCGCATATTTCCCCAAGGATAGCGCATCACAAAAGACTGATTAGATGTTCCAAACCCTAACCAAGAGATATTCAAGCCAATACTAAGAACTTGTTGCTACTGCAGTTGCACCTGCAACTCTCCTCCAAACCTGCGCACTAGACTACAACTGTAGTGCGCACCAACTGGGAAACTGCAATTCTGAGATGCTGCAAATGAGAACTGGCACCCTGTATTTATAGTAATCCTGCCAGTTTTGTTGGGGCCAACTTCTCCTTCTGGGTATGTGTCTATTCAGTATATTATTATTATTTCTGGGCAACTTCTTCTCTTGGAGGCTAATAGCCTAATATAAATTATCTTCTTGAGCCGACAAGGCTTCTAGGGTTATTAGCCAACTCATTAGGGTTTCTCTTACTTCCTGGAGTCTTCTATTCTCATCAGGTTCACATGTGGAGGTAAAAACCTCCCGCAGCTACCATAATATTAACACCCCCTACATCCCATGTTCACTTCACATTTCCTTTGTTATCCAAACATTGTCCTTCGATTTCTCTCCATCATCGTCTCTTCACTCTCTTAATTGTAATTGTCAGGCCTTTCGGGAACCCAGTGAATGCGCATGCTCCTTGGGAACATTCAACGACGGAACAAACGAAGAGCACAAGGAGGAAACTATTGGTTGAGAAAATGAAGATGTTTGGGTGTAGGCAGGACCACCTTAGGGCATGATGGTGACGTGAGAGCCCAGGGGGCATACACCCTTCTTCCCTTGTGATGGACATTGGAGACTTAGGTTTCATTTGGGAAGGGGAGAGGCAACTTGGGAGCATGCCCAAGTAGTGCACCTATTTCCCTTGGTAGCATGGGAGGGTTGTAGAAGCTAAACAACCCCATTGGCACACCCACAGAGAGTCACGATGACCGACACAAGGAAGAGAATAAGGAAAGGGGGGCGTGCCCAAGGGTGGGGCATGTTGATCAACGAAACATACCAGTTGGTGGGAAAATGGGCTCGTTTGGGTGCACTAGGTCCACAAAAGGCCACAATGGTCGATTGAGTGTGACAATTCGCGAAGGGGCACGACACACCCAAGAGACACGATGTTTTGCACAAGTGTCCCTTGGAGTCCATATAAGAGCAAGGGTGCAAAACCAAAAAATACATGAAGAAGTGAAGGAAAGAGACATGGATATATGAGGCTAGGTGCGTAAGTGGGGCACACCTCATGATGGGGCAAGGATGAATGACAAGGGGAAGTCTTGGTGTGACATAACTGTAGGTCTAGACAGTTCTGATGTATAAGGCAGAGTCGTAATACTCTACCCATCTATGTAACTGGGATAGTAACGCCCTCTTTGTAAATATTTGTTTATATTTCACAATATAAATAAACAAAGTCAAGTATTAGGTACGTTGGTGTCGCCCGCACTATATTTGTCTCTTGTGTTTCGCATGTTCTCTGTTGTATGTCAAATTGACTAAGTGTTAAAAAATGTTAACAAATGGATAAGTATACAACTGAGTTGCAAAGAGTAAGGATGTGATTCATAAATAGCCTATAACAAAGTATGAGTATGCTCTAGGTGAAGAGGCGTAGTCCAGGTGAAGTATCATTGGTTGAGCCAAGTTGCCAAGGGAGAACCACCATGGTGTCGCACGTCCACATGATGCGAAGGTTGGACTTGGGAATGACTCTTGGGGGTGTGAAAATTGCCTCTTCTTCCTCTTATATTTCTCTCTTGAAAAGTCACTGTCACATATCTATAATTAAGGTCGGTAGTGATGTAGTTGGTCGATTCGGATTTTGAGTTATAGAATCATTGAAAATATTTCATGAGGTATGGGATGAAGATTGAACTTTTGAAGAATTCATTTTCCATTCAAAAATAAAATCTCGTCATCTTTAAACAAAATAACCACTCCAATTCACTTGAAACAAAATATAGCTATCTTGAAACAACATAACCACTCCAATTCACTTCAGTGTTCCCTTTCCCCTGCATATATTGTAATTTGTAACCAGTCCACATGTATTGTAAGTAGTAACCAGTCTGTAAACGGGATCTGACGTCAAGGTACTTGGATTATTACAGAAATAAAGGCAATGCAATATGATCAGGCATTGATTCAAACATTTAAGAACAGGTACTCAATAGTATTAGGTAAGGAGTAGGCTAACTCGGGAGCAAACAAACCCATTTTTCAGGCAAAAAAATGGGCCTGAATCCAACCACATTTTCAGGGGTAGTTTGAGTTTCACATGGATCAAAGTTCCATGCATTTCAGAACCTTACCCCATGGGTTTTTCCCCATTTTAAACCAACCTAGATGCTCATAAAATCGATTAGAGTTATGGACTGGAAAGAAATTTAAAACCACATTGTCGAAGGACCTATAGAAAAGGTAACTCGAGAGGGAAGATTGCTCCTGAGTTAGCCCACTCCAGTAGGTAATACTATAATTATATTCCCGTCAATCTATCCAAAGATCTCTACAATTTCGTCAAAGTGGATATGTATACTCATTCTGTGCCACAAATCATTGTCACTTATAAAGTCTCCCAAAATGTAAAAATAACAAGAGGGAGAAAAGACTTAGTAACATGTATTTTTTATTGTATGCATAAATATAACGTTGAGGAGGTAGATAGTTCAGTCAACCAGTTTCTTTCAACGTTGATATACATCCTATATGAAATATTTAGTACACCATTATGTCACACTAATACCCACATCACTTGCTTTTATATATATATATATATATATATTTGAAGGAGTAGTGAAAATAAGGTGTTCTCCATGGATATAGGAATGTGATAGATGTTACTAAAAGAACAAGGCTGCATTGCAGCATTACCTGTCGCCTTTGCAAGACCATTAGTTAAAGTAGCATAAATTTGAAATCAGTAATATAAATTTGAAATCATTTAATAATATTTGATGTAAATGTGGCCACCTCAGGTATAAAGAAAACGTTATGAAATTAATAAATTAAATATTATAATTATTATTTTTTTAATTATTATAATTATTTTGATATTAAAAATTATGACTAGATAAATATGACGTTTTTTAATTATATTTTTATATTAAAAATTCTGATTTAATAAATATGGTGGCAGGTATAATATACCATGAACGTGGCAGTTATAAAAAGTACTTCAAATTTATAAAAAAAACATTGAATTTCTCCCTTGAACAAATCAAAGGCCTGATTAGAAACCATTAAATAAATGCAAGAAAAATCTTACATGCATCAAATACACCAAATCTCACTCAATAATTTTTTTATAAGAACCCTAAAATCTTGATTAAACGGATGTGGCCACAAAACTTTACTTGGATAACATTTAAAGCCCCGATTTGCAATCTTAAAGATACCCAAAAACAGAAAATCAAACAAAAAATCTATAAACCTGGAGCACCGAAGAAAATGCCTTAGAGCACAAATAAAACACGGAATTAACCACCATAAATAATGGGAGACATGAAATCGTACCTTGCTAAGTGGATCCAGAGATCAGGGGCCGCAGAATTGATCAAATTTGAGTAGAATTTAGGGACTTCACAGGATCAAACCCTTTACCCTTTGCAACTGATGGCTCAAATACCAGTGAATGTGAATTTCTCGGTGCACATTATTTCACCACTGACGGTGACAAATATTTTGTATTTTTAAATCAATTTTTTGGTATTTTTAAATTGATTTTTCCTTATTATATAAATATAATAATATTGGAAATTAAAAATTTTATGGATCCAAAATAAGATCATGTTACCGTTGGAGTATATTACATGGTTCTTTTAATTATCAAATTGATCAAAATAGATACATAAAGAAAATGTGGGTCACATAAAAAATTAAAGACCCGTATGTAACATAGTTTTAAAAACTACAACCAGTACCAGAACTAGATGAGGGTCCAACCTGAACAGGAATCAGAACCGATTGAACCAGTTTTTTAAAAAATACATAAAATATTTAAATTTCAACAAAAAAACATATTTTAAAGATTTTAAATCATGTTTCCAAAGCATTAGAGACAATTAGAGACAACATATCCGAAGTACGCTCATGAATATATCAAAATGGCACCAAGTGCAATACATATCTATAAATCGGAACATAAATACATAATCAAGGAGGCTCTAAATGGCCTCGGTCCTCTATAGACCACAACAAAAAAACACATAC
>ML809677.1:215126-226930 GCA_009831015.1 Picea engelmannii | reverse complement strand
AGGGAAAGAAAACTACTTCATGATGATTATCAATGATTACTCCAGACTTACTTGGGTTGCATTTCTCAAAGAAAAAGATGAAGCATTTGGGAAGTTTAAAATATTTAAGGATTTAATAGAGACTCAAACAGGAAAGAGGTTAAAAGCAATAATATCTGATCGGGGAGGAGAGTTTATGTCAAGAGACTTCAAGGAATTTTGCGATGAACATGGGATCAAGAGAGAATACACAATCCCAAGAACTCCACAACAAAATGGAGTTGTTGAGAGGCAAAACAAAACAATGCAGGAAATGGCCAGGTCAATGATGAATAAGAAGAACATTGGTCAAACCTACTGGGTAGAATAAATACACACAGCAGTCCACGTGCTTAACAAAGATCACCTCAGACCACAAAGTGACAAGACACCTTATGAATTATGGTTTGGAAGACCTGCCTCAATCAAACACTTCAGAGTCTTTGGGAGTAAATTCTACATAAAGATAAATGATGAGAAGCTCGACAAATATGATGACATGACTGATGAAGGTGTCTTCTTAGGGTATGCTACAAATAGTAAAGGATATATATGTTATAATAAGAGGTTGCATAAAATGGTTGACTGTATTGATGTAAAAATTGATGAAGGAATCCCAGCAAGAGAGGTATACAATAATGAGTCTTCTACAGAAGACACAACTAAAGCTGAAGATGAACAGGTCCAAGAATCAGAAAATGAAGACTTTGAATTAGATGAAGATTTAGACACTCAGACATACTCAAATCAACATTCAACTACAAATTCCTCCTCCAGAATCATTCAAAAGAATCATCTTGCAAGTCAGATAATTGGAGAAAAAGACAAAGGTGTACAAACCAGGAGAAAGCTAATCAAAACCACCGAACAATATCATATAGCTCTCATATCCATGTTGGAACCCAAGAATTTCAATGAAGCCAACACAGATGATCACTGGGTTAAAGAAATGAATGATGAACTTGATCAGATTGAGAAAAACAATACGTGGGAGATGGTTCAAAGACCTGAAGGTAAAAACTTCATTGGCTCCAAATGGATCTTTAAGAATAAATTGAATGAAAAAGGACAAGTTGTTAGAAATAAATCCATACTGGTCTGTAAAGGGTATGCACAAGTTGAAGGTCAAGACTTTGATGAAACCTTTGCACCAGTGGTAAGATTGGAAGCCATTAGAATGTTTCTTTCTTATTCATGTCCTAAAAACTTTAAAGTTTATCAGATGGATGTTAAGTCAGCATTTCTTAATGGAGATCTAGAGGAAGAAGTATATATGGAGCAACTGTTATAACCCTAAATTGCACCACACATGCTTACCTGGCATTAGGCCAACTCATATCCCTTATTTGCCAAAAAACTACTAAACAACTCTTCTAAAAACTCCATTTTTAAAAAGTAAACGCTAGCAGGCCCACTACAGCCCGCGGGCAAACGCTAGCAGGCCCACTACAACCCGCGGGCAAATGCTAGCAGGCCCACTACAACCCGCGTTTGCCTTCAGAATCACAAAAAATGGAAAGTTGTCGATGGGACAAAAAGCTATGGGTCAGTTAACTGAAACTCCCGGCCATGCATGGCCGAGAGTTCGTCCAAAACCCTAGCTCCTTCTAGCCTATAAAAGTAGGGGTAGGGGTACCATTTAAAAAGAGGAAAAAGATAGCAAAGAAACTCTGCCCAATTTCCGAATCCATTTGTCCCAACCCTTTAGCCTTTCCTCAAGATTAAGGAGAATTAAAGAAAAGCAGTTGGAGGACAAAGAAGAGGAGGAGCTCAGGATCAGGATCGAGGAACGGTGGTTGGTCTCTATCATTATTGTAAGTTGAGTCATCTTGAGATTAATAAAAAGAATACTTTTCCAATCCCAATGCATGAGTGATATACATTTTATTTGATTTATGATTAATCTCTAACCCTTAGGTAGAAAAATAGCATGCATGCGTAGTGTTTTGTCTTGATTGCAAGATAGTCTTTGGAAGGAGCAGCGAGAGCAAGAAGATAAAACGCAACGGAGGATCTACATCAAACATCGATAAAAAGGTTAGTAGGTTTTTTCCATGCTTGTGTGTGAAAAAGGGGTTTGAGTGTTGGGGTGATAGGTGAAAAGTGAAGTTCTTGCGGGTCATGATCTGCATGTAAGTTTAGCCCTAGCTTGTTAGTCCGTAGGGTATTATTTCCCAACAATAGAATTGGCGACTCCGCTAGGGATATTAATCTTAGGGTTTCCGAATTTCATAGAGGTTCTTGGGTAGTTCAAAGAATTATATTTTCTACTTCTTTGTTTGTTTGTTTTTTGTTAGGTCAGAGCTAGCAGGGAACCTGGTCATTAATACCAGCTTTTCCTTAACTGTGATTGAAATTTATTATCAAGACACACAGAGGTACACGCGGCCTGCAGAAGGCCTGCACGCATGTAACCCGCGCCCTAACCTTCTATAGACCGCGTTTGAATGCTTGTTGTAGTGGTTTCAGTAGCGTGTAAGACTCAGAAAGATTAAGAGGCAGTCTCCTCTTCTCTATCAGAATTTTACATTCTCAGGGGGCTTTCTGGATCCTATCTAGGTCTCGCTGGTTCACTATCTTGTCTCAGTTTGCTTTATTGCGTTTGTTTTCGTTTTGCAATTATTTTCGTTTTTCTGTTGAAAAAGAAGCATCCAAGCCTTTAAGAGACCCTGGTTGTCAATACCAGAGGCCTTTTTCAGGTCTGGGCTGTCTGTGTTTGGTTTTATCTTAGATTTTATACAGACCTGCAGCCTGTTCAAGTTTAGCCCGCGGGTACCCGCGCACTGTTATAGCTCAACACGCGTTTGCACGCGTGTTGTTTCAGTGACAGTCGTGGGCTTGATTGGTATATTTTCAGCCTGGGTGGGGCAGTCATCCCCTCCTGTGGTGAGAAGTGTTACTCTTAGGGGTTTTGAGTCTGGGGCTACAAAGTCAGCAGGTTAGGACCTCTTATCCTTAGCCTGTGTTTTGCTTAGTTGATGTTTTGATAGAAAAGACAAAAGAAAAAAATTGTTTTATGGTTTTTAGACAAGTGTTAGAATCGGTGCTTTCTTGATTGCCTTTGAGTGTCTTTTCTCTGGTTATTCGCGATCTGCGCTTTAAGCCAGAATTTTATTTTGTTTTCTTGGTTTTGTGCTTGTCGGCATTTTCCCTTTTTACAAATTAAAAAAAAAAAAAATCTCTTTTTCATTGTCTTCTTGGTTTGAAAATTGTGTTGTTGCATCAGTAGCTAGGAAGAAGTCTTTTTCATAAGTTTTGTAGTACATTTATCACATGAGTAGCTCGCAGATTGAGCGAAACTCCTTGATGTTTTTCTACATGAAATCTTAGATAATTCAAAAAGAAAAAAAGTCTTTCTTGTTGAAAAGTTGTTGGTTTTGCATTTTCGTAAAAGTTTTTGTTTCCAAGCATTTCTTGTTCATTTTTCTTTGAGTCTTTACACACCATCAGTTTCACCTTCATACCTTGTGACGTAAAAACAATTCCCATTAAAAGCAACGCTAATTAAAAACTATTAGACTTTTGTTTGTAGGGTTCATACACTAGCTCAGGACTAGGGCCTTGGAATAGGTTGGAGAGTAAAGTCTCCAAGGCCACTCAAACCAAACATTGGAGTCTGTCATAAGGAGTGTAGAAGTCCAGTTACGGAAATTTATCCGGGACCCCCCTCTAATACAGGGGCTAAACACGAGGTCGCGCAAGGAAAGGTAGTGGAGATAACCCCTCCAAAGTTGGACCGAGCGTAGTGGAGAACACATATTGAGGATTTGTTGAGGGATTCCGTCATTTGCATTTTCCACGGAGCTTCGTGGATCTTGAATCCGTTCGAGGTCCTCAGTTGTCTTCCGGACCATTTTCTCTCGATACCCTTGACAGGTTTCGGGCTTGATACCCTGCTCATTGTGGTCTACCCGACTATCGATTGTACCCGCCTGGTGACTGTTCACGTGCTGGAAAACTAGTTGCCAATCGTTTCTAGGGACATACACAGGTGATTGCGGAGGTATACCGCGGTACCTAGGATGGACATCGGGCCACGCTTTGCAGAGTATACCCAGAGGGTGCTTTCGTATTCGAGTTGCACTTGCACCGGTAAGTTGCTCTAGTGTTGGTTGTTGTAACTGTCCTTCCAAATAGTTAGTGTTTGCTTGTATTATCTCATAGGGGCTTCTTTTAGTGTGTGATTGTTTGTTCGTGTAGAATACCTTAGCGCATCATGAATCTTCTCACACAGTAGAGGATTCAGAGCTCCACCGGTCACGAAGGCTTCTGGGCCTGCCACCGGTTATACTGGAGCCACCCCCGCCACAATTGAGGCGGAAGCTAGACCAACAAGGGTCTTTCGAAGCAACCGGGTTACCAATTATTGAGCCCGAACAACTACCGAAGGAATCAACCACCAATATTGGCTCGGTTGAAACCTCAACCACTGATACTTGGCCGCAAGTTATTGTTCCAATTCAATTTTACGAATGCATGTTAGTGCCTCATACATCTATGGTAACAAACGTTGTTACTTCCTCTGGTAATTCTTCCGTTCCCATCACCGTTGCTACCACAGGAGAAGATTCTCCTAACTTTCCTTTGTCAGTGGTCCGAGCCACCACGTTCTCGGCCGCAACTACGTCGTACAGTGGACCGACCCCATCTATCGCGACGGCCACACCTCCATTCACACCTAGTGCGACAGGTCCTCTGTTTTCATATGGTATGCCTAGTTCAGGTACAAGTCCTGCACTCACTCACTCCACTTTATAGACTTGGGGTCTTAGGGCAGGGAGCTCTAACACTCCTCTGCAAGGTCAACTTGGGGGCATTTATGTCCCTTTCAACGCTTTTCCTTATGCCAGAGGCCATATTTCTCCTTCGTCCCCTTCGCTCGGTGGTCTGCATCAGCAGTTCGTCGGGCAGCCTACACACACAAGTTTCTTTGGAGCCGGGAGTCAAGGAACACCTGCGCAATCTCATTCGGTAGGTTCATCACCGTTTGTTTGGAACGAGACGTTTGGTAATAACACTTTCGCATCTACTGCTTTCCCATCTAGGGGCACACCCATATTTGGATAGTCTACTCCAGCGCAGGGTACTATTCCTGCGTCGGGGGAACATATACAAGGACCTTGGAACTCAGGACAAGGATCCGTTCCTTCCTTTGGAATGTCGTTCTGGGGTAATTCCTTCCACAATCAATGGAATGATGGGTAGACTTCTATGCCTCTCCCATCAGGACCGGCATGGAGTAATCCTTCCCAAAGTCTGTCAAACACGATGAATGCCCAACATCCTATGTCCTTTATGGGGAATCAACCAATGATGTCTCCTCAGATGCAAAACCCTTTTGTTGGTCAGGGCCATGGTTTCTACCAGAACCCAGGCCAGCAGCCAAACTTTTCCTGGCAACCTGGTGCCAGTCAAACTCCAGGACCCTTTTATCCAGGCTATCAGCAACAACCAAAACTACCATTCTTGGCGACGTTACACTTGCCAGATTTGACACGGTTGTTAAATGATCCTATCTGTCACGATCCGTGTTGGCGTCCTATGCCAATGAAGTTTCCTTTGAACATTCCAAAGTTCGAGGTCAAGCCTAACGAAGATTACGGTGATCACGTGACTACTTTCCACCTTTGGTGTTCATCTAACTCACTGAAATATGACTCCATCCAGTTGCGATTGTTTCAACGCACTCTTATTGGGAGTTCCTCGAAATGGTACATAGAGCTTGATCGCTCACGATATTCTTCTTTTGGCGAACTGGCAATGGCTTTCCTTAACCATTTTCAGTTACCTGTGAGATACGACGTCGACACAGAGTTGCTAGCCAATTTCGAGCAGACAACATCGGAGCACATCTCTGATCATATTCGAGAGTGGCGATGTCGAAAGAGTCTAATCAAAGTACCAGTTCCACCAGCATTCCTACTTAAGTGGTTCCTTAAGTCTTTAGTACCGCAATTATCCAAAGACGTCGCAACTTGTAGGGTTTTCTCCGAAGAAGATGCCATCATGAGGGATCAACAGTTTGAGCTTATCTATTCTTAGTCTGGTCTATTGTATAACATCCTGCCGGATGCACCACGATCAATACTGGACAAAACCAGACAGAGAGTCGGACCACATGCCAATGGTATTGTTGGTTCGACACAAACTAAGCCCGCTGAGTAATTGACAAAGCAATTACAACAGTTATCTATACAACACTCAGCGGCCAGCCAGACTACTGCTTTGGCTGCTCCTCCTACCCAAACATCGGACGTACACTTTGTACAGACGACTAACCCAAAGGCCACCCAGCAGCCTGAGGGGAAGAAAAAACAACGCAAGAAGGGTAAGGGGGATAAGAAACCCAGTGATAATGCTGGTGAGGGAACCACGGAAAAGCGGAAGGCGAGGTATCCGTGCAACTTATGTGCGGAAGACCACCCAACCCATATATGTCCTCGACTTGCGGAGGCCCAGAAGTTTGTCACACAACAACAACAGGCCGTGTTGACTAATCCCTTTCAGCATGGGAAAAATTTAACTCAAACCTCTACAAGTGCCGAAGGGGGCAGCCAAGAAAATTTCCCTCCCCCAAACAATTCCTCTTACGTGAACGTATATATGGTTAAAAGTGATGCTTTAATAACGACTAGAGCACACGACTATAGTAAACCAAGCGCCTCTGAGAAGGGAAAAGAAGCCGAGATCCCATCTCTTCCTATACAAATCGAGAAGACGTTGGGTGAAACAATGACACGCATTCCAAAAGGTGCGTTTAAGTGAGATTCTCACAATCCAAACACAAGGGCTACCCAGAATTACTCTGTGGTGGAAGATTTATCCCAAACTCCTTGTGCTATGTCCGCTTTGGAGGTACTCCAAAGTTGTCCCACTCAGAGAAAAGCCTTGTTGACTGCTTTAGGCTCTACTGAGACTTGTAACCTGGGTACCATCATGTTAGATACGACTGACTTGAAACCTCGTCTGCCTTACCACGTCGTGTTTCAGATAGTAGTGGCTCATCCCACGAAAACTTTTACACGGAATATCTTCCGCATGGTGGTCGACGAGGGCGCTTTGAATTGCGTTATGTCGTTATCATGCTGGAAAGCCATTGGTCAGCCTGAGTTGTCTCCGTCACCTACTCTCCTCACTGCGTTCGACGGTCGTTCTTTCCGACCACATGGCATCATTCCTTCTTTCCCTGTGCAGTTAGGGGGGGAGACCATGTGCGTCGAAGTAAAGGTAGTCGATGCCCCCATCGACTACAATCTCTTGTTAGGTCGCAGTTGGACTTATGTTATGCAAGCGGTGGTCGCTACAGTTTTCCAAGTCTTATTGTTTCCACACGAAGGTTGGATAGTGACCATTGATCAATTGTCCTTCTCTAGACCTGACCCAGCTTTGGGGGAATCCACGGTTCCTATGATAGATAATCCTCAAGCCGGTGTCATTAACGTAGGAGTTGGTTTGTGCCCATATTTGATGGGTACTTTTGATTACCCACCTCCTCATGGCGATGTCAATTTTATGTCGACTCACCACAAGGATGATAGTTTTCATGTCTCGTTGTTCCGCACGACTTACTTTCAGGATCCGTGGATTCTTCCTTCCCCATCAGCCATGATGGATGAGACAGGGCACACTGGCATGTCCATGCCCTTGTCGGCCGCTGAAGTAGCGTACTCTTTAGTCCAGCAAACTTCAGCTAACCCTGATCTGACTCCTGCACACGAGTTGGATCCACTTCCAGAGCCTATTTGGGCTCAGGATTCTCTTGCTACCTCTGATTCGTTAGACTTAGTCTTGCCTTCCAACGAAGCAGTAATCGAAGCAGTGACTAGTTCGGACAAACCTTGGGATGATCTTCATCACAGATCATATTTCCTCCCAGAGTTACACTGAATCGAGGTAGGAGAATTCCCTATCACCATGATGGGAGATCAGTTGTGTCCTATTAACCTCTTAGCTACACAGGAAATTTATGCTGAGGGAAATATGGCGACTATCGCTGAAACTATACCTATCAATATCTCCAGAACCCTTGGCGTCATAGACAATGTTTTCGTCGGAGCATACAGCTCCCCCAAGGAGATGTCAGGCATTGACCCACAAAGTGTCGATCATGAGCTACCTTTGTTGTTTTTCAAGCTCGCTTCGAGATCCGAAAGAAACATCCGGCGAGACTGCATTTATTCTTTTCGATCTCGTCCGGATTAACTGAGAAAAGTAACCATTATGGACTCTTCTTTAATCTCTTTTCAGATTCCTTAAAGATGAAAATATTGCCGAGTGACCTTGTTTCTTCACACTCGTTAAATTGGTCCAGAAGAACGTTCCTTAAACAGGTCTCCTTTTAAGCCCTTTTTAGACCCTCTAAACATGAAAAGATTGCCGAGCGATCTTGTGACCCTTCATGCTCGTTAAACTGAAATTTGAAGTCACGTCTATCCGGCGGTAGTTTACCCCTTTTTCGGTCAGGATGGTCAACTGTACGAACAAAGGAATACTCTATTGAATGTCCATTCTCTAGAAGAGTATCCTCAGGTATAATTTTATTCCTTTTTCGGGCCTGAGGGACTAAATTTACGAAAATGAAACCCCCCCGGAGTCCATAGTTAAGCTCTTTTCAGACTCCCTAAAATTGAAAAGATCGTCGAGCGACCTTATTCTTTCACACTCATTAAAATGGTCCAGAAGAATATTCCTAACGGAGTCCATAGTTAAGCTTTTTTCAAACTCCTTAAAAGTGAAAAAATAGCCGAGTGATCTTGTCCTTTTCACACTCGTTAAAATGGTTTTGAATTGACGTCTAGTTGATGCTAGTTTACCCCTTTTTTCGAACCACCTAGACTATTGTCGAAAAAAGGTACCCCAATGGAGTTTCCTTTTATGCTTTTTCAGACTCTCTAAATATGAAAAATCAATGAGCTTCCCTTCTCTGGGCTTGTTAAACTTACATCGAAGGACGTTACCATTGTGTGTTCTATCAACCGCATTTGCATACTTTACCCATCCGCTTAGTAATAGTTTGCCTTTGCATCTTAACACCTTTGGCCACTGGAGGATTTTTCCCGAGTATCATTTCCTAGAACATCAGTCTTGTCCTTGTTCCTTGAACTTGTATGTTTGTTGTACTCATTCCTCCATTGTAACGTAATATTCCTTTATTCGTTTTTCCAAATCATCAAAAAGAACAAAAAAATCAAATATACCCCAAAAAGAGGATGGGAAAGGTATTTTCTTTATTGGCAGCATCATGAGTCACCCTTGGATAAATCACATATGTCCATTTGATTCATCAGACTATGGGATGTAGTACGACCTTAGGAAGCTTTGCTCGCTATATTGAGTTGTGTCCTCCACCGTTGGTTACTCTTCCAAACATATGGAGAGTTTGTGTTGCCTCCTGCTTCGTAGACTTATGATTACCAGATATGTTGCCTGAGTCTTATCACTTGTCATGCTATTGTCCAAGGGAAGTTTGTCACCAAGCCTGATTCGGCCCCTCTGCAATATGTCTCTTGTCCGCATACCCGGCCACCCTGAACGTCCAATCAAGTCTTTGTTCGAAATCACTGAAGCCTTCAGTCCGATCATCAATATTATCAAGTCCATAACCGACGAGCCATCGAAGACCTCTGGGTAGTGCAGTCGTACACTCATATTACACTCCTACCCGAGTTTTAGAAGATTTTGAAGTTGTTACTCGAGATCTGAAGTACAACCATCAGGCCAAATCATCTTCTGGGAGATGGATACTTTATATGTATATCTTTCTGATTTCGAGATGTAGCTCCGCTGTGTATTGTTCGCGGCTACTCTTCATAGTTGTTGGACATGGATCTACAGTGTATTTGATTAGTAGCCATGGTTCTATTTTATCCCGAGCATGGGTATGCCTGCCTCGATGAGACATTTGATATTTTTTGCAGATGGCACCTCCTGATTCCTGATTCCTGGGCTCACTCATTCAGCATATCAGTACAGATTGGTAAACAATTGGTAATGTATCTCGGCCATTAGATGCTCTTCTGACCTCACACATTAGGGGGCATCTATTATAACCCTAAATTGCACCACACATGCTTACCTGGCATCATGCCAACTCATATCCCTTCTTTTCCAAAAAACTACTGAACAACTCTTCTAAAAACTCCATTTTTAAAAAGTAAATGCTAGCAGGCCCACTACAGCCCACAGGAAAATGCTAGCAGGCCCACTACAACCCATGGGAAAATGCGAGCAGGCCCACTACAGCCCGCGGGCAAATGCTAGCAGGCCCACTACAACCCGCGTTTTCCTTTAGAATCACAAAAAATGGAAAGTTGTCGATGGGACAAAAAGCTATGGGTCAGTTAACTGAAACTCCCGGCCATGCATGGCCGAGAGTTCATCCAAAACCCTAGCTCCTTCTAGCCTATAAAAGAAGGGGTAGGGGTACCATTTAAAAAGAGGAAAAAGATAGCAAAGAAACTCTGCCCAATTTCCAAATCCATTTGTCCCAACCCTTTAGCCTTTCCTCAAGCTTAAGGAGAATTAAAGAAAAGCAGTTGGAGGACAAAGAAGAGGAGGAGCCCAGGATCAGGATCGAGGAACAGTGGCCAGTCTCTATCATTATTGTAAGTTGATTCATCTTGAGATTAATAAAAAGAATACTTTTCCCGTCCCAATGCACGAGTGATATACATTTTATTTGATTTATTCTTAATCTCTAACCCTTAGGTAGAAAAATAGCATGCATGCGTAGTGTTTTGTCTTGATTGCAGGATAGTCTTTGGAAGGAGCAGCGAGAGAAAGCAGATAAAGCACAACGAAGGATCTACATCAAACGTCGATAAAAAGGTTAGTAGGTTTTTTCCATGCTTGTGTGTGAAAAAGGGGTTTGAGTGTTGGGGTGATAGGTGAAAAGTGAAGTTCTTGTGGGTCATGATCTGCATGCAAGTTTAGCCCTAGCTTGTTAGTCCGTAGGGTATTATTTCCCAACAATAGCAACCTGAAGGATTCTCATTGACAGATAATCCTAATTATGTTTGTAAGCTGAAGAAGGCCTTATATGGACTAAAACAAGCAGCACGAGCTTGGTATTATAGATTGGACAAATTCTTACAAGAAAAAGGGTTCAAGAAAGGTATTGTTGACAGTAACCTTTACATTAAGTATGAAGGTGATAATTTACTAGTTGTTTTGGTTTATGTAGATGATATTATTTTTGGCTGTACTAATGAATCATCTGTCTAGTGGTTTTCTAACTCTATGCAAACAGAATTTGAAATTTCCATGATAGGAGAACTGTCATATTTTCTTGGCTTACAAGTAAAACAAAGTTCTGCAGGAATATTTATTTCTCAAGAAAAATATTTGAAAGAGATGTTGAAGAAATTTCAGATGGAAGATTACTCTCTAGTTAGCACACCTATGGTGGTTGGTTGCAAGCTGATTAAAGATGATATCTCACCTTATGTTGATCAAAGGACATATCACTCTATGATAGGCAGTCTTCTATACATCACAACATCCCGTCCTGATATAATGCAAGTTGTTGGAATGGTAGGTCGTTATTAGTATTCTCCTAAACAAAGTCATTTGGTAGCTGTCAAAATGATATTTAAATACTTGAAGGGAACAATGAATTATGGTCTGTGGTATCCTAGAAATCATAATTTTCAGTTAACTGCTTATTCAGATGCAGATTGGGCAAACTGTGTTGATGAGAGAAAAAGCACCAGTGGAGGAGCATTCTTTCTGGGTGACTCATTAGTTGCATGGCTTAGTAAAAAGTAAGGATCCATTTCATTATCAAC
>ML809677.1:171915-194681 GCA_009831015.1 Picea engelmannii | reverse complement strand
ATTTAAATAATAAAGTTAATGGAGAAATTACTAAGTGGACAAGTGGTTAGAAGTGGGTTAGCCCTAAAATAAGGAAAGTGGGTTAAGATGGTTAGAAGGTAATTTAAATAATAAAGTGAAGTGATGAGTGTACTATAAGTCAAAGTGGATACAAAAGAAATTATTTAAATAGTAAAGTTAATGGAGAAATTACTAAGTTGACAAGTGGCTAGAAGTGGGTTAGCCCTAAAATAAGGAAATTGGGTTAAGATGGTTAAAAGGTAACCCCTTGAGGAAGCTACATGAAAGTATAAATAAGAGGCAAGGCTCTCTTATTTTAATCACACTTGAGCATATTGAATATCTATAGGTGATTGAGGTAACCAAAGGATATCTAAGTTGAATTTCAGAGGGAAGGTGAAGTAAAGAAGGCCAAAATTCAAGGGAGGATAAATTCTTTTGGTGATGCTTTCTAAGGTATGTTATTTACAGGTCATATGACCATTTTCAAAATAACATTTTTCTATAATGATTCAGACCATGAAATTGAGAGTCCATTGAGGAAACATATCCAAGTATTTTTTTATATAAATTTCGTCTTGTGGGTCATTGTATTTTTGGATTTACACGTCGTGGAAAATAGGGTTTGTGGCTACTCCTGAAACTAGTCTAAAACATGTGTTTTGGGTAATAACGTCATAACTTCTTCATAACATATCCAAATTTAGTAAGCCCAAATGTATTGTTTAGAGTACAGTCTTTAGTATTCTGTGTACAATTTTCAGATCCATACAACAAATATTCCATGTGGGGCATGCTCTACAAGTTCGCTCTCTAGAATAAGCTAGAATTCAACAAGGTATGCCATTTTTGCTATAACTCCTTTTCTGAGAGGCTCCAAGTAGTGAAATTTGGAGGAATTTCATAAAAGACATTGAAGAACATTGTGTACCATTTTTCAGATCTTTATTCATTACAGGTACATAGTTATGATTATTGCAAGATATGGTTTTTGACTAATCCAAAATTAGTCATGTAAGACTAAAGTAAAGTTTGATGAAAATGATAGTCTCTTGTTGTTAATGTTAAGGAAGGTTTGCAGGTATGTGATCATATACACCAGGTCTATTACAAAGTTACAAATAAGATTTGGATGATGAAATTGATGAGGGGTTTTGGTTGAGGTACATGTTGGGTACATGGTTGAGACAAGTAGTTGATGATTTGGCACATACATGAGGTGTATAGTTGATGATGTTGGTACATCTTGATGAGTCATATTTTATATGTATTTGATGCATGATTGGTATATATTTTGTGCATGGTTTATGCACTTGTTGATGTTATAGGTTGAGGTACAGGTTGGTGCATGGTTGGTGCACTTGTTTATGGTACAGACTGATTATAGGTTGTTTGATACAGGTTGTGCATGGTTGATGCACTTGTTTATGGTACAGGTTTATTACATGTTGATTGGTATAGGTTTTTACATTGGTATATCTCACAGTGATAGTGTGACAGTGGTTCCATCATTTAAATTCAACATTAGGTAGGTTGGACGGGGCAAGAAAAGGTGGTTGTAGCCACCTTTCGGTCGTAGTTGAAGAGCATAGGAGGTTGTGGCCTCCTTCTAGTTGTATCCAGAGAATTGGGGAGTTGGAGATTCCCTCAAGTTGTAGCCTGAGAAACTAGGGGGTTGGAGCCTTCTTCCAGTTATATAGTGTGACATCCCCCCCCAAAAAATATTTTTATTTTTTGTGTGCTGGAAATTTATTTATGTTTTTGGCAAATTCGAATCTGGAATTTTTTTGCCATTTATGGAAATTCTGATTTTCAAATTTAATAATTGTATTTAATTATTATGACTATTGGGTAGAGATCTGTCTGGACTCAACTAACTATTTGACTATGACACTTGTATCACAACTGAATATTTATATTAACTGCAGGAGGACAAATGGAACAACCATGTGAAAAAAATCCTCTGACCATGACTCCATGAGTGGGGAGAAAGTTGGAACTGCCTCTGGGCTGATGATTACAAGTGGAAAATCATAGATTTGGCCACTGGAAGCCCCTGAAAATTAGGGATTAATAAAGATGCGAAAATCCCCAAAGGAGGGAAAAGACCTGGGCAGAAAAAAGAAGAAGGGATAAATAGCATATGTGAGGAGGCAGGACGTTGCCAACTATGCTGGAAAAGGATTCCTGAGCCCTCTTGTTGTTATGAACATTGTGGATTGAGTGTGAGGCAAGAGGAGCTTGTTGAAACATAATTTTTTTTTTCTGTTATGAACACTGTTGAGTAAGTGTGAGGCAAGAGGAGAACTGTTGGAATTGAAGGACATTGCTGAGGAGGAGTTTCCAAGTTCGCCCTCATGGATTCATGATCAGGCTAGGGGGTGAATCAGGCAAGTGCCTTTGGCTGCCTTGTTCTATGGTTGGGAGGAACGTGGTTGTTCCCTTTGTCTTCCCATGGATTGGATTCATGTATGTTGATATACCCCTCTCGATTATGAATGGCTATGTTTTTATTTCGATGTCTTATTAAATCCGAACTGGAATGATGTCCACTCTCTATCTGAATGATTTTTCAGATGCATCGTATTGATTAAATTGGAATTGTAACGTTTTCCATTTTTGTTTGTTGTGGGGAATATATGTGAAGAAAATCTGTAATTATATTTCTATATGTAAGTATGGAAAGGAGGAAATTAACGACAATGATGCAGATCCTCTCTGTAGATAAGTCCCCAGGAAACCAACCTCATATCCCTTGGAACATCATTTATAATGACCAATCCCTGATGGAATGATATTCTTAATCATGTAATTACATAGATGCACAGATATAGTACTGTTGACGTTTAATGCTTTGATTAAAAGAGGCTCTAAGTGGATATTATAGAATTTACCTTATTTAGAAAATTTTACCCTTTGTGCCCTTATGTGCGTGGAAAATTCCTAAGTCCTTAGGCCTTTGGAATTCTGTGAGGTAAAGGTATATCGTATCCTTCTACACCTTCAGTCCTCCCAGAAAACGAAAATCAAGAGTACCCACAAAGGATAAAGAGCAGGGAGTGATGAAAATAGTGTAAAGAGTTACAGTAGAAGTAGAGTACTCTCTTCCTTTGTGTTTTGATTGAATGATTACCTTAATTCTTTTCAACGGGAAAACTTAGTCAAAATTTCTTTTCACCTTTCGGAGGTTCATGTATATTGATGTATGGATTTTGAACTCGTGAAGTTCTGAACCCCGAAACCCCAAAGCTTCCACTTTTCACATTTCAAAAGTTGGTTACATAAGAGGTTTGGGGCACTTGAACTCACAAAGTTCCAAACCCCGAAACCACGAAATGTGGGTCCCACCTTCCTATCTTTTTCACAATTCAGAAGTGGTTGTATGTTGGATGTTGACTTATGAAACCCAAAAACCCCGAATCGCGAAATCCCGAAGTGTTGGTCCCACACCCTTTCACCTTTCGGAATTTGAGAATTGTTGTGCACTGTTGTTTAGAATTTGAAACCCCAAAATCCAGAATCCTGAAATCCCGAAGTGTTGGTCCCACACCCTTTTCACCTTTCGGAATTCGATAATTGTCGTGCATTGTTGTTTGGTTTTTGAAACCCTGAAATCTTGAAATGTCATTTCCTTTCTTTTTCGCAATTTGGGAATTGTTGTATATTGGTTGTTTGGCTATGAATTCCCAAACCATGAAATTTTGAAATGCGGGTCTCACCTTTCCTTTTCTCTTTTCAGAAGTTTGTTTATGTTGTTGTTTGGGGCACTTGAACTCACGAAGTTCCGAACCCTGAAACCCCGAAGCGCAAGTCTAACCTTCTCTCTTTTCGCATTTCGGAGGTTTGTTACATGAGATGTTGGGGAAATTGAACTCACAAAGTCCCGAACCCCAAAACTCTGAAGCATTGATCCCACTTACCTTTTTCGTGATTTCGGGAGTTGTGGTGTGTGGATGTTGGACTTTGTACTCGTGAAATCCTGAACCCCAAAATCCCGATACACTGGTCACCTTTCGCAATTTCGGAAGTTTGTATATGTTGTTGTTTGGGTACTTGAACTGAAGAAGTCCCGAACCCAGAAACCTGGATGGGTGGGTCCCACTTTCCCTTTTTCCCTTTCGGAGGTTGTGGTGTTTTAATGTTTGACACTTCCAAACGTGAAATCTTGAACCCAGAAGTACTGAGTCCACAGTCTTTCTACATTTTTGTGTTTTTGGCAAATGGCGTGGCCCCTTTGTTTCGTTTTGTGTTTGGCATTTATAATCATCGAAACCTGATTGACCTCCGTTATGTTTCCCAAAATGTAGGAACCTAGAAGAAAACTTATTGTTATCGGAACAACTCTAATAATGTAATGAATGGACTGGTAAGAGAACGTTGGAGAGTCTTCATCCTGGATAGAGGTATGGAAGTAAGAGACCGTATTATGAGTCAATTTTATTGCAAACATAGGGTAATATATTTATGTAGGGTTTTGGTCATAAAACCCCAAAGTTGTTTGTATTGTTAAGATTCTGGTAGTGTTATAGGTACTAGCAAATAAGAGAGTATTTATAATTTTCAGGATCTTAATTAAACATTGAAGTGATGAGTAAATACTCATTATATCGTCGATTAGAAAACTTAAGTTGAATGGTAAGGAAATTCGACGACAGTAAGGACTCTAACAAAGCTTCAGACTCAAGCCTTTTAACAGAAAGCTTACTTGCTTGAGATCTCGAATCCTTTCAAGGATAAATGTAGAAATAATTTATTTATTTTTATGGTGATTTTTGAGGTACATTACATATGGTATCAGAGAAAAATTTATAACACTGGGCCTGAACAGGGGCACATTAATTGCTTAGTTTATATTCTGATTTATGAAAAGATAATAAATCTTGTGGATTACAAACAAAAAGATTTTATGTTTTATGTTGAATAATGGCAGCCCAAGAAGGTGCAGAAATCAGGGTGGAAGAGAATCTACAACAAGGACCTCCTAGAGATCCAAGACATAACAGTGATGGAAGCTCACCCACGGAGGTGTTGGAAACAATGAGAAACTTTATTGCTGAACTACAAGTTTTCAAGGCCGACAATGAAAAATTGAAGAAGGCACTACAGGAACAGAAAGAGATAAATGAAGTCATGTTGCGTAGTATAGTAACCAAGAAAAGTCCAAAAGATGATAACCAGGAGGAAGAGGTCAACAAAAGGGCCTCCAAGAATTCTAGTGAAAAAATAGAAAAATGAGATAGTTCGTCTGAAGGGACACCTTCAGCTGAAGAAAAAACCATACCAGACAAAAAAAGAAAACAAACAGACCACCTTGAAGGAGAATTTAAAAAGATTAAACCAACTACTTTTGACAGAGAATCTAGGACAAGAGAAGACGTCGAGGCATGGTTGTTGAACATCAATAAATACTTCCAAATATACAACTATTCCAACAACATGAAGGTCAGAATGGCCATCTACAATCTGAAGGGGAAGGCCAACATTTGGTGGCAGGAACTGAAATTGGCCAAGGGCCTAAAGGAGAAACAATTGGAATGGTCTGACTTTAAGAAGTATTTTAAGAAACAATACCTTTCTGAAAGCTATTATGAAAGGAAGACGAAATAATTCTATGAGTTACGACTCGGACAAATGATGATGGAGGACCTTATAAATAAATTTATGGAACTACTAAGGTTTGTACCATACATCCGAGAGGATAAGGTAAAAATCCAATGATTCTTAAGTTGTTTACCTCAGTCCTACGGGGTCAAAATTGAGTTTGACAACCCCAAAACCTTGAGTGAGGCATTCAGGAAAGCACGAATGTGCTATGACCAGTATAAACAGCGGGTAGAGTTTTCAAAGACCTGGAAGGATAAGAAGCAAGATGGAATAAACCCACGGAATAAGGGGTACCATCCAGCTCCTCATCGAAATGTAGAAAAAAGTTTCCCAAGGAAGGATTTTCACTCCAATCATCCAAATATGCAAGGTAGCTGTAAACCAATAAACCTTGGAATGAATAAGTTTGGGGACAACTCCCGCGAGCCATCAAGATGTTGGGAGTGTGGAGAGTCTCATTTAAGGAGGAACTGTCCATGTTTAATTGCAGCAAACAAAACTGTTGTTCACAATTTACAGGAAGCCTCGACAGTGGGTGACATGGTCAGAAGTCTACATCATGGATGATTTTAAGGATGGAAATTTATTTTAAAACTTAGAAACCTTGGAGAATCTTACTAATCCTTCATATGCCAACTATAAATGTTTTGCGATATTTTTGTAAAAATATTCAAATTTCTAAGGATTTTATATAGATTTTATAAAATTTTGGCGATTTTTAAGGTAAAATAATTTTATCGTATAGAATTTGGGCGAATTGTTTTTAAAATAGCGAATCTCATTTTTGGAAAAACCATGGAAAATTAGCCCATGAGCGAAATTTATCCCCTAAAATCATCCATGGTCTACATCGGATAAATGCATCCATAGATGGTTGACAAGTTGACCACCAGTCCTCGGTGGTAGATATGGAAGGTAAAATCCATGACACTCGAATTTTTGTTTTAATTGACCCTGGAGCTACGTTAAGTTATATTACTCCCGATGTAGTAGAGTCGAATAAACTTAAGAAACAAAGGCATGCAAAATCTTGGCTTGTACAACTAGAAACAGGGACTAAAAGAAAAGTAGTTAACTTTATTTCTGATCTTGAGTTCAGTTTAGATGGTCAAAAGATAAATACCAATCTAAACATCCTACCACTAGGGTTTTATGATATGATTATTGGGATGGATTGGTTGGAACAACACAAAGCAGTACTAGATTGTTATACAAAGATACTTATCTATAAAGATAATTTTGGCACTGTTAGAATAGCCCAAGGCATACCAAAACCTGTGTCAGTTAGACAAGTTTCGGCGATGCAATTCAAGAAATGTATTAGAAAGGGATGTCAAGTTTACGCCATCCAAGTAACGAATCTATTAGAAAAAGAAGATAAGCCCAAGTTAGAAGACTTTGTTTTCCTACGTGAATTCAGAGACATGTTTGTTGATGAGATACCAGAATCGCCTCCTAGGAGAGAAATAGATTTCTCCATATACTTACTACCTGAATCAGCCCCTATCTCAAAAGCACCCTACTGAATGAGTCTACCAAAACTGACAGAATTAAAAATACAATTACAGGAATTGTTGGATAAAGAGTATATCAGACCAAGTGTCTCGCCATGGGGAGCACCAGTCCTCTTTGTGAAAAAGAAAGACAGTACTCTAAGACTATGTATCGATTATAGACAACTGAACAAAGTAACCATTAAGAAAAAATACCCCTTACCCAAGATAAATGATCTGTTCGATCAAGTTGGGGGGGCCAAGATCTTCTCAAAATTGGATTTACAATCCGGTTATCATCAAGTTAGGATAAAGGACCAGGACATAAAAAAAACAGCTTTTCGAACAAGGTACAGACACTATGAGTTTGTTGTCATACCTTTCGGACTCACTAATGCACCAACCACATTTATGTTCTTAATGAACAACATTTTCAGCCAGTACTTAGACAAATTCATAGTAGTATTTATCGACGATATCCCAGTCTATTCTAAAATGGAGGAGGAACATGATGAACACTTACGAATAGTTTTGAAAACACTAAGGAAACACAAACTATACACAAAATTCCACAAATGTGATTTTTATCAAAAGGAAATTCAATATTTAGGACATGTCATTTCCTCGGAAGGTATTGTCGTAGACCCGGAAAAGATAAAATCCATTATGGAATGGCCAGTGCCTAAGGATGTGGTAGATATCCAGTCATTCATGGGAATCACTGGATATTATTGAAAATTTATAGAAGGATTCTCCAGGATAGCCTACCCTATCACGTCACTGCAAAATAAAGGGACCAAGTTTAACTGGTCACAAAAGTGTCAAGATAGTTTTAACAAGCTAAAAGAATTATTGACATCGGCGCCCATCTTGAAGGTAGTAGACCCAAATAAAGACTTCACAGTATGCGTTGATGCAAGTAAAGAGGGACTAGGTGGTGTTCTAACTCAGGAAGGGCATGTGATTTGTTATGAGTCCCGGAAATTAAAGGAACACGATCGAAATTACGTCACTCACGACTTAGAATTGGCAGCAGTTATACATGCCTTAAAAATGTGGCGACACTACATAATGGGCAGAAAATTCTTACTATTGATGGATAATAGAGGGGTGAAATATCTGTTTAACCAACCAGACCTTAATGCAAGACAAGCAAGGTGGCTAGCCTTCTTGAGTGAATTTGACTTTGAGGTAAGACATATCAAGGGTAAGTAAAATAAAGTAGAAATTGCTTTAAGCCGCAGAATCCATGGGTTATTTGAGATAAACATCAGCAGGGCAGAAAGTGATCTGGAACAAAGAATAAGGATGACAGGTATCAACGATGGAAATTACACTAAGATAATGGTAGAATTTCAAAATAATATTGCAAACTCAAATAAACTAGATATAAGTATCGACAAGAAGGGACTACTAAGATTTAAAAATAGACTTTACATACCAGATTCAGCAGAGCTAAAATTAACTATTTTAGATGAAGTGCATAAGAAACCGTATTCTGGCCATCCAGGTTACCAGAAAACAATAACAACACTCAAAAAACTATTTTACTGGCCTAATATGAAGGGCGAAACAACAGAGTATTTGGCTAGGTGCCAAGATTGTCAACAGGTTAAGGCCGAACACTAGCATCTAGTCGACCTATTATAGCCATTACTAGTACCAGAATGGAAATGGGAGACCATATCACTGGACTTTATAACACGTTTGCCTAAAACTCAGAAACATAATGATTCAATCATGGTTGTAATCGATAAACTCAGTAATTCTGCACACTTTATTCCTGTAAAGTCCACTTTTAAAGCTATTAACATTGCTGAAATATTCATGAAATAATTTTTTAGACTGAATGGTATTCCTAAAATGGTGATTTCAGATAGAGACGTAAAATTCACATCCGCTTTTTGGAAGGAATTGTTTGCAGGGCTAAATACTAATTTGAATTTCAGTACGAGTTATCATCCACAAACGGATGGATAGACTGAAAGGATAAATCGAATCATGGAGGATATGCTCCTCATGTATGTAAGAACAAAGTCGAACAAATGGGAAGACTACCTACACTTGGTAGATTTTGCATATAACAATGGGTACCAAACTTCGACTAAGTTGAGCCCTTTTGAAATACTGTACGGCAGAAAGTGTACAACTCCAATTAGATGGGATAACCTGGCTGACAGACTCATGGTTGGACCAGATATGCTCCAAGAAATGGAGAACATCATAAAGAAAGTACAACAGAACTTGAAAGAAGCACAGGACAGACATAAGAGTTATGTGGATCAGAAAAGAAGACAATTGGAATTTCAAGTGGGACACCATGTTTATTTGGAGGTCAAAGCCCGAACAATCTCGCTGAAGTTAGAAAACTGTGCCAAGATGGAACCCAGGTTTTGTGAGCCCTTCGAGATGCTAGCTCGAATTAGACCCGTAGCATATCAACTTGCACTTCCAGCTAATCTAAGAATTCATAATGTGTTTCATGTTTCTTTGTTGAAAAAGTAAATTCATGACCCTACTCATATGATTGATTGGAACTTGGTGCAGGTGGAACCTGAGGGCGAGTTCCAGGTGGAACCCCTACGCATTTTGGACTAGAGAGAAATAACACTTTGGAACAGAGTCGTCGCTCAGGTAAAGGTGCAATGGAAGCACTTTAGTCCTAAGGAGGCCACTTGGGAATTGGAGGGAGATTTGCAAAAATATCATCCAATCCTATTCCAGGAAAGAAACGAACACTGAGGACAATTTTTTACTAAAGGGGGAAAGGATGTGACATCCCCCCAAAATAAATATTTTTATTTTTTGTGTGCTGGAAATTTATTTCCGTTTTTGGCAAATTCGAATCTAGATTTTTTTTGCCATTTATGGCAATTCTGATTTTCGAATTTAATAATTGTATTTAATTATTGGGATTGTTGGGAAGAGATCTGTCTAGACTCAACTAGATATTTGACTATGACACTTGTATCACAACAAAATATTTATATTAACTGCAGGAGGACAAATGGAACAACCATGTTAAAAAATCAGCGGACCATGACTCCATGAGTGGGGAGAAAGTTGGAACTACCTTTGGGCTGATGATTACAAGTGGAAAATTAGATATTTGGCCACTGGTAGCCCCTGGAAATCAGGGATTAAGAAAGCTATGAAAATCCCCAAAGGAGGGAAAAGACCCGAGCAAAAAAAAGGGATAAATAGCATATGCAAGGAGGCAGGATGCTGCCAAGTATGTTGGAAAAGGATTCTTGAGCCCTCTTGTTGTTATGGAAACTGCAGATTGAGTGTGAGGCAAGAGGAGATTGCTGAAACATAATTGTCTTGTTGTTATGAACACTGTTGAGTAAGTGTGAGACAAGAGGAGAACTGTTGGAATTGAAGGATATTGTTGAGGAGGAGTTTCCAAGTTTGCCCTCATGGATTCATGTTCATGCTAGGGGGTGAATTAGGCAAGTGAATTTGGCTTCTCTATTCTATGGTTGGGAGGAACGTGACTGTTTCCTTTGTCTTCCCATGGATTGGATTCAGATATGTTGATCTACCCCTCTCGATTATGAATGGCTATGTTTTTATTTCGATGTCTTATTAAATCCAAAATGGAATGATGTCCACTCTCTGTCTGAATGATTTTTCTGATGCATTGTATTGATTAAATTGGAATTGTAACATTTTCCATTTTTGTTTGTTGTGGGGAATATATGTGAATAAAATCTATAATTATATTTCTATAAGTAAGTATGGAAAGGAGGAAATTAACGACAATGATGGAGATCCTCTCTGTAGATAAGTCCCCAGGAAACCAACCTCAGATCCCTCAGAACATCATTTATAATGACCAATACATGATGGAATCATATTCTTAATCATGTAATTACATAGATGCACAAATCTAGTATTGTTGACATTTAATGCTTTGATTAAAAGAGGCTCTAAGTGGATATTATAGAATTTACCTTATTTAGAAAAGTTTACCCTTTGTGCCCTTCTGTGCATGTAAAATTCCTAAGTCCTTAGGCCTTTGGAATTCTGTGAGGTAAAGGTATATCGTATCCTTCTACACCTTCAGTCCTCCCAGAAAATGAAAATCAAGAGTACCCACAAAGGATAAACAGCAGAGAGTGATGAAAATAGTGTAAAGAGTTACAGTAGAAGTAGAATACTCTCTTCCTTTGTGTTTTGATTGAATGCTTACCTTAGATATTTTCAACAGGAAAACTTAGTCCAACTTTCTTTTTTCCTTTCGGAGGTTCGTGTATATTTATGTATGGATTCTGAACTCACGAAGTTCCGAACCCCGAAACCCCAAATCTTCCACTTTTCGCATTTCGAAAGTTGGTTACATAAGAGGTTTGGGGCACTTGAACTCATGAAGTTTTGAACCCCGAAAACCTGAAATGACGGTCCAACCTTCCTATCTTTTTCACAATTCAGAAGTGGTTGTGTGTTGGATGTTGACTTCTGAAACCCCAAAACCCCGAATCCCGAAATCTCGATGTGTTGGTCCCACACCCTTTCACCTTTCGGAATTCGGGAATTGTTGTGCGTTGTTGTTTGGAATTTGAAACCCCAAAACCCCGAATCCTGAAGTGTTGGTCCCACACCCTTTTCACCTTTTGGAATTCAGGAATTGTCATGCACTATTGTTTGGTTTTTGAAACCCTAAAATCCCGAACCCCAAAATCCCGAATGTCAGTTCCTTTCTTTTTCGCAATTCGGGAATTGTTGTATGTTGGTTTTTTGGCTATGAAGTCCCGAACCTCGAAATTCCAAAATGCGGGTCTCACCTTTCCTTTTCTCTTTTTGGAAATTTGTTTATGTTGTTGTTTGGGGCACTTGAACTCACAAAGTTCTGAACCCCGAAACCCCAAAGCACTAGTCCGACCTTTTCTCTTTTCGCATTTCAGAGGTTTGTTACATGAGATGTTGGGGCACTTGAACTCGCGAAGTCCCGAACCCCGAAACTATGAAGCATTGATCCCACTTACCTTTTTCGTGATTTCAGGAGTTGTGGTGTGTGGATGTTGGACTTTGTACTCGTGAAATCCCGAACCCCCAAATCTCGATACGTTGGTCACCTTTCGCAATTTCGGAAGTTTGTATATGTTGTTGTTTGGGTACTTGAACTCATGAAGTCTCGAACCCCAAAACCCCGATGGGCGGGTCCCACTTTCCCTTTTTCCCTTTCGGAGGTTGTGGTGTGTTAATGTTTGACACTTCCAAACGTGAAATCCCAAACCCCGAAGTACCGGGTCCACAGTCTTTCCGCATTTTCGTGTTTTTGGCAAACAACATGGCCCCTTTGTTTCATTTTGTGTTCGGCATTTATAATCGCCGAAACCCGATTGACCTCTGTTATGTTTCCCAAACTGTAGGAACCTAGAAGAAAACTTATTTTTATGGGAACAACTCTAATAATTTAATGAATGGACTGGTAAGAGAACGTTGGAGAGTCTTCATCCTGGATAGAGGTATGGAAGTAACAGACCGTATTACGAGTCGATTTTATTGCAAACATAGGGTAATATTTTTATGTAGGGTTTTGGTCATAAAACCCCAAAGTTGTTTGTATTGTTAAGACTCTGGTAGTGTTATAGGTACTAGCAGATAAAAGAGTATTTATAATTTTCAGGATCTTAATTAAACATTGAAGTGATGAGTAAATACTCATTATATTGTCGATTAGAAAACTTAAGTTGAATGGTAAGGAAATTCGACGACAGTAAAGACTCTAACAAACCTTCAGACTCAAGACTTTTAACAGAAAGCTTACTTGCTTGAGATCTCGAAACCTTTCAAGGATAAATGTACAAATACAATTTTTTTTTTATGGTGATTTTTGAGGTACATTACATATAGGTTACTGGGAAGACCTAGAATTGGGTATAATGGTTACTTGGATTCAAATTTAGATTCAATGTCAGATTCAACATCAACATGAGAGGCATTTTCAAAGATAGGATGTTGTGAGACTCCTTCCAGTACAATTGGAAGAATGATTCCATGAAGAAAACCATCTGTTAGAAAATATTTCATTGTAATTATGTATATTTGTGAATTTCAAAATAATATGCATATGTAGATAACTTCTAAATCTATTTCTCTAGTTGTATTAGAAGGCTTGTAATCCACTTTTTAGATAATGTTAAGAGTAAGAGGAGTCTTTTAATATTTCTACATAGCTACCTGTTGGAGCCGGAAGTCACTCCTGGATTGCTTGCAGGAGCAGAGCCCGACGCCCATCAGTTTAATGTCATGATTTGTTTGAAAGGGGTGATCAAATGGAAGCAAACTCGGAACAGTGGTCTCAACTCAGAAACTAGGCCAGGCGTGCATGAGCGAGTGAGGTCTTGATAAACTTCAAACAGTGAGTTGCAATAAAGGGTGAGTAGGGGGAAGACTTCATGAGAAGGGTGCAAAGGTCTTATGTAGGCATCAAGCTTCTAACAGACTGTGAGAGTAGGCATCTAAAAACAAGATCTTCTTACTTCCAAATGCAGGAAACCAGAGAAAACAGTAATGCAACAATAAATCATTTATCATAACAGAACTGTGTTAATTCATACAAAGCATTCGATCATGAACTCTCCAGCAAGATACGAGACATAGATGGAAAAGGAAAACTGTTTGTTATAAACCCAGAAATCTCAAACACTAATACATAACCCAGGAATCTAGAATGTTTACTGAAACTTTACAGTTGGGAGCTTAGCTCCACCATCGATAGATACAAAAATGGTGAAAACGCCTACATATACTCAAACTAACAACAACAACAAAATCGAGACGTAGCATTGAAAGATTTGCATCTGCATGGCTTCTGACAATCACGGAGCTGCAATCTTTGAATGATCGTGCAACTTACGATAGACACAATCGATCCTCTGACAGTTTCTTCGGCGACTCGACGTGCCTTTAATTCATTGCCGGACTCTCCCATTATGGCGAAGACGATGTCTAACCACCACCAACCGCTTCAATAACTACTTCTTGGGATTGAGGACGATCTATCCAACTCAGCACTTTGGGATATGGAATACTCCTCGTGCTGCCACCTGGAATAACTGAATAACTTGACGAACAGGCATGAAGGCCAGCATGGAGAATGGGGCTCATGGTAAAGGGGGGGATGATGTCAGATTATGAGGACGTGGAAGAGGAGTGGCGAGGGATGAGGAGGACGACAGAGGAGGGCACATGGCGGAAGACAACAGGTGGAAGGGGAGGAAGATGAGGGATACTGGACCTGCTCTTTGGCAAGAGGCTGACGTGGAAAAGAGCGGGACACATGGCCAGTGGCAAATGGATGATGAGAAGGAGGGAGGACCACGTGGACCAAAGAGGGGAGGCGGATGGACGACACATGACAGCGCGAGAAAGGTGGAAAGGAAGATGACGTGATGGGAGAAGGGCCCACATGGGTTAAAGGCAGGGAAGTTGAGAGGGATGAGGCTGTCTATGAGCCATTGATCTGGGCACCTCGATCATGGTCATCGGAGAGTTGCGCTCATGATTCTGGACCCCCCCCTCCGCTTAAAGGTAGAAAGGCAGGGGGGTCCCGGAATGGTCATTATCGCCGTTGATCCGGGTGCGCCAATATGGACCGTTGGAGAGTTGCACCCTCGATTCCAGACCCCCCCCCGGCTTAAAGGTCAGAAGGCAGGGGGGGTCCGGAATTCACTGTGCACCGTTGATCCGGGCGCGCAAATCCCAGCTGTCCAAAATTGATTCCTGCTTAACACAGACGCATAGCGCCCAAAACTTAGGACAAGTGGGTTTTAACCCATCCCTTTGCAATCTAACCCCCTTACAATAAATATCGCTAACATTTGGCTCCATGGGGGATAGAGTCGTCCCTGTGATGCTCTAAGAACTCTTTTGCAGATTCAGTGCCTTTGCTGTTGGGCTATGGAGTCATTTATTAGTCTGAAAAAAAAAATTAGAAACAATATGTACAAAACAAAACAAAAAGAGCCAACTGTGGCTCACAGAAAACATTTTTTCAAGAAATGCCCATTCACTGGGCCACTAAAAACTTCTTCGCCTTCCAGATCTTGCAACCTGTATGTGTTGTTTGAAAATATTTCAAGGATCTTGAAAGGCCCAAACCAGAGGGCATCAAATTTACTGTGTTTTCCTTTGTCCTGCCTGGGTGCATCCCATTTGAGCACCAGATCACCCTGCTCGAACTCTTTCTTTTTTCTCTTTCTGTCAAAAGCCTGCTTGGTCTTCTGCTGGTGATTGTAGGCTCTGTCCCTGACCTGTTCTCTGATCTGCTGTACTTCCACCATCTGATGAATCCTTCTGAGCACATGGTTAGGCTCTCCTTCAAGGTCTTGGAGGAATTTAGCCACAGATAAGGAGAGATGAGTGGGGAAAACAACCTCTATTCCATAAACCAGCTGGAAAGGTGAGATGCCCAGTGATTTCTTTGTTGTTACTCGATCAGCCCAAAGAGCGAATTTGAGCTTTGAGTCCCAGGACCTTTTATTTTCTTCCAGTAGCTTCTTGATAAGCTTGATTAGGCTTTTATTGGAAGACTCTGCTAGTCCGTTCCCTTGAGGATAGTAGGGAGTAGAATGAATCAATGAAATTTTGAACTGTTCACAGAATTTGACCAGAGGCTCAGATCGAAAGGGAGAGGCATTATCAGTGACGATTCTACTGGGACAATCGAACCTTGTTATGATGTCCTCTAGGAAGATGATAATTACTTTGTGAGAAGTTCTTCTGGTAGGGACAACTTCTATCCATTTGGTGAAGTAGTCGGTTGCAGTCAGAATCCATCTGTGCTGGCCACTTGAGGGGGGATGAATTTCCCCGATGAAGTCCAATCCCCACTGCTGAAAGGGAGCTGAGACTAACACAGGTTTTAAGGGCAGGGATGTGAGCTGCTGCTTTCCTGAGAATTTTTGGCACTTTATACAAGCTCTGACTTCTCTGCAAACATCAGAAAATAAGGTGGGCCAATAATACCCGGCTCGAAGGATCTTGTGCGATGTGGTCTTCCAAAAATGATGACCTCCACAGAGTCCGCTATGGAAATCGATCATAACTTTCTATGCCTGATGTGGGTCCAGACACCTTAGTAGTACCCCCAGGGGGTACTTCCAATACAAGGTTTGGCCAATGAGGCAATACCTGACAGCTTTGATCTTTAAAGCTCTTGCCTTGCTTTTTTCCATCCCATCAGGAGGCTTCAATTCTTGCAGAAAGTACAAGATATCCTTGTACCAGGCACATGCTGCTAGTGGAAAAGATCTTGGGGAACCACTGTCAGATGACTCAGCTTGCTCGCTGATGCAATTGATTCCCAGGACCCTACAATTGGATTCAACCAGCAACTTGGCTAAACCTTGCCCCTTTATCAGCTTGGTGGGCTTAATCTCCAGATCAAATTCTAGGATCTTAGCGATCCATTTATCTCTTCTCCCATCTATGTCAGGTTGTATAAGAATGTCTTTTACAGAGGTTGAAGGGACATACGCAGTGATTTTTGAATGCAAGACATAGAATCTGAAAGACTTGAGGGATTTCACCAGGGCATAAGCATGCTTCTCCATGATCTTGTATCGGAGTTCTGCATCTCTCAGTGCCTTGCTAAAGAAAGCAATAGGCTTCTCCTGTCCTTGATCATTTTTCTACAGTAAGACTGTTGCTACTGTATCAAAAGAGGCAAAAGAAAATATCAGAAAATCTTTGGAATAATCGGGATTGATTAGCACAGGTGCTTCAGTCAACGCCTTCTTTATTTGATCGAAAGATTCTCTGGGTGCAGAGTTCCATCTTACTTCACTCCCCTTTCTGAGCATGGTTGTGATGTGTTTTACCAACTCAGCAAAATTTGAAACAAACCTTCTCAGAAAATTAATCCTTCCCAAAAACGCTTGAACCTCTTTCTTAGATCTGGGAAGTGACAGGGCCTGAATTGCTTCTACCCTGTCAGGATCAATTCTTACTCCCTCTGTTGATACTACATGGCCTAACAACTTCCCCTCCTGCATAGCAAACAATGATTTCTTGGGATTCAGGGAAAGACCAAATCTCCGACACTTCTGGAAAACTTTTTTCAAGTGATGGCGGTGCTCCTTATCAGTCTTGGAAAAGACTGCTATGTCATCTAGATAAATCACCACAAACTCATCTTTTTCCCTAATGAAGTCTATGTCCATGGCCCGTTGAAATGTTGCTCCCGCATTCTTCAGTCAGAAAGGCATCTTGGCATACATGAATGTGCCCCAGGGAGTGGTGAAGGTTGTTTTTTCCCTATCCTCAGGCATGACTGATATCTGATTGTAGCCAGAGAAACCATCAATCATGGTTATCCTGGAAGCACCAGTGACCTTCTGTAATATGTGCTCCATGTTGGGCAAGGGATAATTATCCTTCCTTGAGCTCCTGTTCAGATTTCTAAAATCAACACAGAGTCTGATTTCACCACTTTTCTTTCTTACTGGGACCAAGTTGGCCACCCATTCGGAATATCTCAAGGGGACAATGATCCAGGCATCCAACAGCTTTTTCACTTCCCTCTCCATGACAGGTAGCAGCGTAGGATTTATCTGTCTCATCTTCTTCTTGAATGGCTTAGCCTCTTCTTTCAGTGGGATCTTGTGCTCAATGACGGATGTGTCATATGTCTTGAGGTTTTCGTAAGTCCATGCAAACACATCAGCAAACTCCCTCAGCAACTCAGTATATTCGGCCCTCTGCTCCTCAGTCAAACTCTTTGACAGCTTGACCAATTTAGGCCCCTCAGGTGTGCCTTTGTCACATTCATCTATGTCGTCGTCATTACCTAAAACCTTACCCTTTACTACCACATTATTCCCGTCGAACATTCTTTCTAATGGGATTAGACCTTTTGGGATGTGATTGCTCGGTAGCTGAATGATCTGGTGATCAACAATTTTATTCACAAATTCCCCGGGGTGATGGTCAGGTTCTTCCTCGATGTCAGGATCCTCATCTATGTGCAATGCAGAAAAGTCATCCACAGATTGGAGAAACTTTTCAATTTCCTGATCATCCTCGAATACCTTCCAATGCTTGACATTGTCTGGTACAGAGGGTCTATATTTTATTTCAACATCGGACCTGTCAGTGGGCAGTGTAGGAACTTCGTGCAGACTAGCTATGAAAGCTAAACAGTCGGCTGAAGTATTTTCCTCCCTCAGAATGTAGGAAATGTTAAAAGCCAGGAAGAAATTATCAACCAGGTCCCATACTTCGTTCCTATAATTCCTGAGCCGAGTATTTTTAGCCTGATAAACGTTTTTGACCTGCTGGACAATCAACTCTGTGTCCCCAAACATGGCCATATCTCTTATTTCCATCTGTTGCGTAGCCCTTAATCCCAGAACTAGAGCCTCATATTCTGCCACATTGTTGGTGACTTCAAATTCCAGCTTGTATGACAGGGATATGATCTCTTGAGAGGGGGCTATGAATACCACCCCGACACCTGCACCCATACTGGAGGAAGCTCCATCAAAGAACATCTTCCAAACAGAGGTTGTTGGAGGGGGGGTCTCCTGATTAAGAATGGGCTGCTTTCTGATTTACAAGGGGGCCTCAGGGGTGTGGGTGAGTTGTAGTAAACTGGAGCCTAAATCAGTGTCCAAGGAATAGATGGGATGATTGGTAGGGTTGGCTTCATCACTGATTATGTAGGCCAGCTGGGCTTCTCTGTACAGTCTCCTATGTTCCCCTCCAAAGACTGGAATGGTGGCATATGTGAGATCCATATGCAGGGTTCCCCCCAGCCTTTTAATCCAAGATATTGACAACATCATGCCGAATTTAGGGGGGACATTAGCTACCACAATATCCATGACCATACTCTTCATGGGCAGCTGAAACAGGGAAACTACCAGGTCCTTAATGACTCCCAAACATGGTACCCTTCTAGAGTCGAAAGAATAGAGGTCATGATAAGCTCGGGTGACTTCCAGTCCTAATTCCTCCATGACAGTTTTGGGCATGAGGTTGTGGGAGGCCCCTGAGTCCATAAGGTAATTATGCAGCACTTTGTCATGTATATTCAAAGATGTGTAGAAGGGAGGGGATGAATCATCTATGTCTTCTACCATGGGACCTAGGACAACTGCAGGCCTTTCATCTTGGAGGTTTATGGAGTCTGTGAGAGGGTATGAGGATTCGGACTTCAATAGCTCAGAGAAGCATTTTTTGAATTCCCCATGTTTAATTAACTCAGTGAGTGGCACAGGAATTCTGATCTTTTGAATTTCATGTTCGAAATTGAAAGAAGACATGGGTTTTGGGATTTCTCTAATTTCAGGAACATGATTATGGACAATGGGAGAAAGAGGTTGAGCTTTCTTACCTCTTTGACTGTCTGCTATCTCATTAGCAGGTTTCTCTATTCTAGTGGATGGCTCAGGAACATCAGGTGCTGCTCTTTTGTCGTATCTCAGGTTATATCTACCTCGGCCACCACTAGCTTTGTCTTTTTTGCCCAATTCATTTAGCTGATTGTTTAGGAGAGACTCCTCATATGTTGATTGGGTCAGATGAGGAAAAGGGGGAGTGACTTCTAAACTATGGATTTTGGGCTCAGGATCGTCTGTTTCCCTTTCTTGTTCATCGGCCACAAAATTGTTCTGGAAGGGAGCCTGAATTCTTTGGTCGTCCTTGTCTCTCTCCTTCTCTCTGTGCATAGTTGGAGGAGCAAAATTATTTGGCCTTCTAAAACCTCCTCTGTTCTTGGTGGTTTGAGGGCCCTTGTTCATTTGTTTCATTTCCACCTTTAATATCTCCATCTCTTATTTCAGAAAGCTCATCACCTGGGTCAACTCATTCGCTTGAGGGTGAGGCAGTGATGGGCCAGAAGTTGAGGCTTCTGATTTTCCCTTTCTTCTGTCTATGTCGGCCTGGTTCCTCAGTCTGTCAGCTGCTAGTATGTTGGATTCCACTTCTATAGCTGCATCTTGCATTTGATCTAAAGAGGTGGCTCTTCTTTCTCTTAATAAAAGACAGAAGTCAGGGTCAAATGCACCAGCATAGGAAATCTGAGCATATGCTTCAGAGGGCTTTACCTCTGTAGGAATCTTGTTATACATCTTATTGAATCTTTTGGAGAAGTCAGAGACCGACTCTCCTTCCTGCTTTTTCAGAGACCCAATGTTATCCACAAATTTGGTCATTGTGATGATATCATGATGATGTTATGATGATGGAAAATCAATCTCTTTACCAAGAACACTTTCCTGAGAAAAGTTACAGTTGTCTTCTTCCAGAATTCACACTTTGAAGCATGTTCGCAGGCTACTCATATATTCACCTGCGATAATGCCTGTTTCTCGTAGGCTACATTAAGATGGGGTGCAAACTTCTTGCACTGTACTCATTATTAGGGTGCAAACATGTTCTTAAAAGGGAAAAAGATAAGAATCTAGAACCTTCTAGAAGGGAATCTTCTAGAAGGGTGAGTTGGCTTTCGAATGGTTGTTCAAGTACTGGCATTCCAGATATCTTGGGATCATTCCCTATCCAAGTAACTAATCTATCTTCTCCTATATATTGAGGAGATTGCTCATGGAGAGGGTTAAGCAAACAATCAACAAGCTAGCTAAAGATTGATTAGAGAATTAGTGCAAGACTGTATGGAGGACTGATGCTACAGCAGCAAGAGACAACAGCAAGGTCATCACAATTGGTTTTTTTTCTTCATGCATGAGCAAGTGTGTGTGTTAGAGCTAGGAGCCATCGAAAGGATACCTATGACATCAAGGCTCAGGTTGTAAGTTTCACTTTCAATTAATTCAATACAGCAATATGTCCCTTTCCCATAAAGATGATGTCTCTTTATTACATAATTCCTTGATCATATGTATAGACTAGTCATTGAATATATTAATCTGCCTTTACTTCAATTGGTTCGTTTTGTTGTGATCTGGACGGGACGAGAGAATTGGAGAAAATCTTGGAACAACAAAGATATAAGGAAAGCGTTCATAAGGTATGTCCATAACCCTTATCTCTTAGTTCATTCAATAGGCTAGATCTAGGGAAAGTGTATTATTCTGTCTTGTTTTGTTCTAGATCCAAGTGGATCTAGGGAGATCGGTTTGTGTCCGCACTCACGGATTTATCCTATAACAAAATTGGCGACTCCGTTGGGGATCTATCCCTTTTTTCTTTATGGTTTTTGAATTTTCTGTGGCCATTTTCTCTCTTTGCATTTTTCTTTTGATTTGTCAGTCTCTGAGTCCTCAGGATACCCTGAGGGACCTTCTGGGTCTATAAGCCAGTCTGAATTTTGCTTGCCTTTTTAAATTTTTCATTAGTTTCAGGGATTCTCGCACTATGTCCATTAACATCCTGCAAGAACCTTGAAAGTTCGCACTCTGCATATATATTTCAGTGCGAATAGTTCGCATGTTGCATCAAAGTGGCCTGCGAGAACACTAGTTTCTCGTGCTGTGTCCCACACTGGCCTGCGAACATATTTTTTGAAATTTTTGAATTCAAGTTTTGACTCTGTCAATTGCTCATTTATGTTGATTGACACCACTTTGTCTTATTGAATCAGTGACTTGCTTATATTTTTCTTTAGTTGGCTTGTTGGAACTAATCTAGGGTTTCTAGGTTGTTGCTTGCCTTTATAAGCTTGACTTTCATTTCTTGGCCCTTTTTGGCATCTTTCATTCTCTTTGATTTCTGGAGTTGAGTGTGTTGAGCCGTCTAAGAACCAGTGATTGGTTGAGAGTTGAGCGTTTGGTGTTTCTCGTTTGCTTGTGGGTTCGAAAGGACATTTTTCATTTGCATTGAGGGACTTCTTGGTTCGCTTTTGTCTTTACTTTCGTTGAAAGTTTTGGATTGGGTTGTTTGTTTGGGTCTGTATGATTTGATTTTCTTTTCTCATTAATCAGAGTTCTTCTTGGAAAGTGAACCATAAGTTTTCTTTCAAGATTTTGTTTTTTTTTACTTTTTCAAAAACATTGAAAATCAAGTTTTAGAGTTTGATTGAAAAAGACATATGGAAATCGTTCATTGATATATGATTGTTTACATTGGCATCTGAAAAGAAATTGAATATTGTATTTGCATTGTCGTCTTGAGATTGATTCGGAAATTGTTCTCTCTCTCCCATGACTAGGATTCATCGAATGAAAAGAATTATATTTCATCATATCCTTGCATTATTTGGGTCAGAGTCACACATCATAAGTTTCATTTTCGTTGCCTTTGAGTAAACAACAGCCTGTAAAAACATTGCGTAATATTAAAATTGATCTAGTAACTCTTTTCTAGGGCTCTTTTACACCAACATTTAGCTAGGCTAGTGCTTTGGAGTAGGAAGAGAGACACACTCTCCAAAATCTCAAAAACAAACAATAGCATCTTGAGATTAGGGAGTGTTAAATTCCATTGGCAGCATATTATCCTGGGAAGCCCTTCTAACACAAGGGTCAAGCATTAGGTCGCATTGGTGTTGGCAGAGTTACTAACCCTTCTTTGTTGACATTGGTGTAGATATTGCACGTATTATGGGGGTCACTCTGAGGTATACCCACAATTATGAGTGGAAGCCTTTGAGTTGATTTCGGGCTAGATACCCTACCTTTGCGTGTGGATCGGACTGACGACTGTTTCCCCAGGTTGTACTGTTGTTTGTGGTGACCTTAGTGGCTTATCTCTCTAGGT